>SJYW01007339.1:177621-198534 GCA_006410735.1 Raphicerus campestris
AGGGCTTGGCACTGGTTTATAAAAATAAATAATATATAAAAATGAAACATGCACACAGATAAATACTGGGTTAACTTATCAAAAGAATAACAATTTTTTAAATTGTTTATATGGTTGAATATTAAGGAATCAAAATGTAATTTAATTGATGCTGAAAAATAAATGGCATGCTTTTCTGTTAAAAGGCACACTATTTAATGTAAAAAACACTGGAAATAGAAAGTTAACAAAACCAAGTATGAATAGTCTATCAGAATTCCCTTATTAAACTTAGACCGTGTACTAGAAAGGCAAACTTTTTTTTCAAACTATGAACTAGAAATCTACACAGAGAGTATTCGCTAATTTTCTTAACACTAAGGTAATGGACCTGGAGTAGGAAATAGCAACCTACTTCAGTATTCTTGCCTGGAGAATCCCATTGACAGAGGAGGAGCCAGTAGGCTACATACAGTCCATGGAGTCGCAAAGAGTTGGACACAACTGAGTGACTGAAAACACAAGTTTACAGAAATTATTCCACTGGAAAATATAATGAGCGTGCTTGCTTGTAAAAGTGCACTGTATTAATTTTTTAAATATTTGGTAACTGACAGAAACAAATCAAACCCTTTGAACCAGTTGTTTCACAACTAGGGACTAGCTAAAATTTGTAGAACTTTACAGTAAAAGATGTGTATTGCTCTACTATAACAAAAATTTTTCAATCAATCTAAATCTCTCAATGTAAGGAAATTATTAACACTACTAGGTCTTAAGATGATTTTACAAATAGTTTATTTGCAATTAGTAATTTTCTGTCATCTCTAAATCTAGTTTGTTCACATTTTCAAGGGGAGCTCTGGAGAAATGAATCTACAATTCTCTGACTTTCTATACAGAGACTATCTCCCTGCATTGCTATGCCCTTGACTACAGAACATCTTCCTTCTATTAAAGAAAAAAAGAACAATTCCTTTACTGTGGCTGTGAACACTTCTGGAAAACATATAAATTTTTTATTGTGAGTGTGTATCTGTCTTTGTGTTCATTTTAGGCCCTGCATGTGACAGTTTATTGCACATAACAATCTCAAGAAAGCTATGGACACTGGAAGAAGGAAAGCTGGTTCAAAGTTTAAATTTTTATTCTTTCCGCTATAAGGCCAGAGAAAAGGAATCATGCTTAAAACTGCAGATGGTGACAGCTGAAAGGGAAGCAAATGAATATCACTGGAAAATAGAAGTAAGTGGTGGGACTTGATTGTTAGCTTGGGAGCTGCCAACATCCCTGGTGGTTCCCAGACAGAGTATGCAGGAGAAACTCATTTCTTTCTTCATTCCAAAGTGACCGCCTCTACTTGGTAGCTAGAGTAAATTTGTTTTTGTTGGTCTCTTTCAACCCTCTTCCCCAGTTTCAAGCTGCAATGTATAACAATAGTACATTGAAAACAAGGGAATCTCTGTTCCTCTGGGAAAAAAAGATAAGAATTGTTATCCTATCATCTCATGTCTATTTCTCCTATAAGGCTGTTTAAGCATTTGAGTATCCCAAGAAGCCCCATGCTCCCCTACCACCTCCTCACCCTGCAAAGGATTAATAAAGTCTAGTCAACTTCCTTTTGCTACTTGTTGCCCACATCATGCTCCACCTTTCTTCCACAACACAGTTATAGACTCCAACTGATAAAAGGGATCTGAAGCTCAATTTTATTATTTTTTATTGTAATCATTATTATTTTTTAATTAATTAATTAATTTTTGAGAGGCTACTTTACAATATTGTATTGGTTTCAATTTTAAATCACTCATATTTCCATGTGAATGTCATTAGAGGCAAAGCTTTTAAAATTTTCATTTGAATCTCAAACTTTGTAATATTTCATGCTTTATTATTTTCTTGATGATTTGCAAAATAAAAATGTAAGCATTATAAACTACTTATGGGAAATTATACCAAACATCAAAGTGATGCCATTTGAGATCACATCCAATATTTTATACATAAGACTTGAATGAAACACATAACATCTGTATGCACATTTAAGACTGGATAATATTGATACAGAGATAGTTTTAAATTTTTTAAGTGCATTCATTTGTATTTGTACCTGGGGGAAATTGTCTGAGCAGAAATAACTCATTGCATTTTAGATCACTTCATATAAGTATTTCCCTCAAGTACAAGTTATTATTGCCTTGCTTAATCTACCACAAATTGCAAACACTTTGAACTCAAAGTATGCAAACAACTGTTCCTATTAGGATTGCTGTTGAGATTGAATAAAATATATATATGCAATTGTTTGTTTCAGTAGAACATGGAACTTATTCAAGTATACAGATTCTTTTTGTCATGTAAAATATAACAAGAAAAGGCCTAACTTAAACAAGTAGGTATATTAGTTCATAAATCAGGATCAACATCTACTAAATATTTTCTAAATTCATTGGTTTATTTATTACTTTAACCATTCATTTAGTTCTACCTGATAAGTGTCACAGATTTCTTGATATTTTTAGTGAAATAAGACCGCTATATATATCAATCTATTTAGCAAAAAAAAAATTTTTTAACATTACATATGTAGGACATTGAATGGCCAATAATGCATTCTTAATTAAACATTTAAAGGATCTTTTTATTTGAGTATCAATATTTTTAAGAGAGAAAAAATATTTATTTTTCTAGAATGTGATCTTGAAGGGTTAAAGACTGCAACTGTCATCAAAAAGTCAGTGCTTACCATAATTTGCAGTTACTCTTTTGCTTGTTTATTGTCTCTCTTCCCACTAGAGGGCAGGGCCTTCTTAGTTTTGTTAATCAGGATACCTTCATGGCAGTTAGTAGGTGCTCCAAAAAAACCCCACAAATTTTTAAAATAAATAAATGGATTAATCTTCTGAATTTATGCAATCCACACTAAATGATATGCTTTATTTTCACTCAAGTTCCCACTGAACTTCACTGCTTGTACCACCTATGACAGGAAATTCCTTTTTGGCTTCTGAGTTTGCATTTTGGGTAAGTAAAGTTATCAGGCTACTGTGATGTGAAGTTGAAACGTCAGACAAGCCCAGGAATCTCAACTAAGCCAGCAAAAACAAAACCTTTTGAAAGCATTCTAGCTGAAACATATGATTTACAATCAACTAGGCTTTATCTTCACTGTGATGTGATCAGCAGGCATCTCAAATCATCAATTGTCCAATCATGCCCCTGTAAAGATGGCCGGAAGCTGGCTGATTTCACAGAATGTAACAGCAAGGATGGTGCTAAAAGCATCATGAGTCTGTTGACAGAATCCAATATATTCCAATATATTCTATAAAAGATATAGTATTTTNTCAATTGTCCAGTCATGCCCCTGTGAAGATGGCCGGAAGCTGGCTGATTTCACAGAATGTAACAGCAAGGATGGTGCTAAAAGCATCATGAGTCTGTTGACAGAATCCAATATATTCCAATATATTCTATAAAAAATATAGTATTTTAAAATATTTTAACATTTTAGCTGTCAACTACTCTTGTCACTAAAATGTCCTCTAAAAAGCCCTAACAAGTTTCATGTAGTAGTGGACTATACATGTTCTCTTATACAATTGAATCTATCAGAAAACAGATGAAAGCAGATAAGAAGTATTACTATAACCCAGGTAAGAGATTTATTTTCCAAATAGCTAGCCAGGTAACCAACAGAATTTGTTGGAAAAAAAAGATCAGTATTTCTCCATGCTTTCTTCTACTGAGTAGAATTACTCAAGTGAAAGTGAAGTCACTCAGTCGTGTCCAACTCTTCGTGACCCCCATGGACTGCAGCCCACCAGGCTCCTCCATCCATGGGATTTTCCAGGCAAGATTACTGGAGTAGTGTGCCATTGCCTTCTCCATAAATATACACATACATTATATATATATATATAAACATACACATACATTATATATATATGTATATAATGTTTAGATTTATCAAGTGTAAAAATGAAATCAACAAATATTTTGATTTAGTTATACTGAAAGCATTAGTTTAGTGAAAATTGGCAGCTTTGTATTGGGTTGGCCAAAATGTTCATTTGATTAGTGAGTTGTTCAATAAACTTCTTGGTGAAAATGAAAAATGTACCTTTTATTTTACTTAAAACCAAGTGAACTTTTTGGTCAGCCTAATAATATTGAGATTTGTTTTCCAAAAACAAATCATAATCATTGCTTTCTTTTTGTGAAGGACCGCCACAACACTAAAAACTAACCTTTGATGAAAACTTACTTTGTGCCATTACCATTCAAATCATTATATGCTTTGAATCATTTAATCTATGATAATTACTATTACTGTCATTTACAGCTTACAAATGAGAAACTGAAGCTCTGAAAGATTAACGTTTTGTGCAAGATCATGCAAAAAGCAGGTAGATCAGAGCTGCTTGCCTCTCCCAGAGGATCTGTTTAATCTTATTTCTGTCATCGTATCTGACATTTTGTTGATGCTTCCTTATTTTCTGTTTTTTCTCCCTTTTGCTCTATGTTCTGTTTGGTGCCTCATATAAGTANCAACTGTTCCTATTAGGATTGCTGTTGAGATTGAATAAAATATATATATGCAATTGTTTGTTTCAGTAGAACATGGAACTTATTCAAGTATACAGATTCTTTTTGTCATGTAAAATATAACAAGAAAAGGCCTAACTTAAACAAGTAGGTATATTAGTTCATAAATCAGGATCAACATCTACTAAATATTTTCTAAATTCATTGGTTTATTTATTACTTTAACCATTCATTTAGTTCTACCTGATAAGTGTCACAGATTTCTTGATATTTTTAGTGAAATAAGACCGCTATATATATCAATCTATTTAGCAAAAAAAAAATTTTTTAACATTACATATGTAGGACATTGAATGGCCAATAATGCATTCTTAATTAAACATTTAAAGGATCTTTTTATTTGAGTATCAATATTTTTAAGAGAGAAAAAATATTTATTTTTCTAGTATGTGATCTTGAAGGGTTAAAGACTGCAACTGTCATCAAAAAGTCAGTGCTTACCATAATTTGCAGTTATTCTTTTGCTTGTTTATTGTCTCTCTTCCCACTAGAGGGCAGGGCCTTCTTAGTTTTGTTAACCAGGATACCTTCATGGCAGTTAGTAGGTGCTCCAAAAAAACCCCACAAATTTTTAAAATAAATAAATGGATTAATCTTCTGAATTTATGCAATCCACACTAAATGATATGCTTTATTTTCACTCAAGTTCCCACTGAACTTCACTGCTTGTACCACCTATGACAGGAAATTCCTTTTTGGCTTCTGAGTTTGCATTTTGGGTAAGTAAAGTTATCAGGCTACTGTGATGTGAAGTTGAAACGTCAGACAAGCCCAGGAATCTCAACTAAGCCAGCAAAAACAAAACCTTTTGAAAGCATTCTAGCTGAAACATATGATTTACAATCAACTAGGCTTTATCTTCACTGTGATGTGATCAGCAGGCATCTCAAAGCATCAATTGTCCAGTCATGCCCCTGTGAAGATGGCCGGAAGCTGGCTGATTTCACAGAATGTAACAGCAAGGATGGTGCTAAAAGCATCATGAGTCTGTTGACAGAATCCAATATATTCCAATATATTCTATAAAAAATATAGTATTTTAAAATATTTTAACATTTTAGCTGTCAACTACTCTTGTCACTAAAATGTCCTCTAAAAAGCCCTAACAAGTTTCATGTAGTAGTGGACTATACATGTTCTCTTATACAATTGAATCTATCAGAAAACAGATGAAAGCAGATAAGAAGTATTACTATAACCCAGGTAAGAGATTTATTTTCCAAATAGCTAGCCAGGTAACCAACAGAATTTGTTGGAAAAAAAAAGATCAGTATTTCTCCATGCTTTCTTCTACTGAGTAGAATTACTCAAGTGAAAGTGAAGTCACTCAGTCGTGTCCAACTCTTCGTGACCCCCATGGACTGCAGCCCACCAGGCTCCTCCATCCATGGGATTTTCCAGGCAAGATTACTGGAGTAGTGTGCCATTGCCTTCTCCATAAATATACACATACATTATATATATATATATAAACATACACATACATTATATATATATGTATATAATGTTTAGATTTATCAAGTGTAAAAATGAAATCAACAAATATTTTGATTTAGTTATACTGAAAGCATTAGTTTAGTGAAAATTGGCAGCTTTGTATTGGGTTGGCCAAAATGTTCATTTGATTAGTGAGTTGTTCAATAAACTTCTTGGTGAAAATGAAAAATGTACCTTTTATTTTACTTAAAACCAAGTGAACTTTTTGGTCAGCCTAATAATATTGAGATTTGTTTTCCAAAAACAAATCATAATCATTGCTTTCTTTTTGTGAAGGACCGCCACAACACTAAAAACTAACCTTTGATGAAAACTTACTTTGTGCCATTACCATTCAAATCATTATATGCTTTGAATCATTTAATCTATGATAATTACTATTACTGTCATTTACAGCTTACAAATGAGAAACTGAAGCTCTGAAAGATTAACGTTTTGTGCAAGATCATGCAAAAAGCAGGTAGATCAGAGCTGCTTGCCTCTCCCAGAGGATCTGTTTAATCTTATTTCTGTCATCGTATCTGACATTTTGTTGATGCTTCCTTATTTTCTGTTTTTTCTCCCTTTTGCTCTATGTTCTGTTTGGTGCCTCATATAAGTAATAATCTGTTTTATTTACTCAGACGTATATTTTTCCTTTAAATCACGACTTGAATCTGTCTTTCTAAGTTTATTAATTTCAGTGAAAAAAACGTTGACTAATTCCCAATTTGGAAGATGAAAAGATTGATGAACTAATAAAAGCCTTCTTTAACCTCTCTTTCTCCTTCTCAATAAAATATTCTGGGATTTTTTTTATCACAATCACTAGAGTAGAGATAGCTAATGACATCCATTATGTTTTATATTATATAACTTGTCCTTTGAGAATATAAACTTTATCATTCATTTCTTAATACAGTCATTACAGTTATTTAGTTAAGCATACATTTTGGTGAATCTACTTATCTCTATCAATATTTTCACAACATATGATATCAGGTAAGATGCTTCTTTTGGAAATAAGTTTTAAAAACCCCATTCAAATTGTCTTAAAAATTTAGGAAATATATATGCCATAATTAGGAGTTCACAGATAACACAGGATCCAAGAACACTGCAGTGAAAATTGGTCTAAATGATGTCATGGAGAACCACTGTTACCTTTAACCTCAGACCTAGAGTAGGTAGCTGGAGAAACTTTAGACAACTTAGTCACATTCAAACATGATGAGATGAAGAGGAGAAACATATCTGAGTGAAAAAGAGATAGTTTCTCTTTCTTGTTTCTCTCTTGCTGCTGCTGCTGCTGCTGCTGCTAAGTCGCATCAGTCGTGTCTGACTCTGTGTGACCCCATAGACAGCAACCCACCAGACTCCGCCATCCCTGGATNTCGCATCAGTCGTGTCCGACTCTGTGTGACCCCATGGACAGCAACCCACCAGACTCCGCCATCCCTGGATTCTCCAGGCAAGAACACTGGAGTGGGTTGCCACTTCCTTCTCCAATGCAAGAGTTATAGAGAAACTTTTCACAGAAGTTAGTAACATAATTTCCCTTCAGTGTTGTTAGACTTTCCATTCCCAGTTTTGAAATTTTATTGGGAGGATGACTGGAATGAGCATGTTTAGCTTACATTAATTTTACAGGTTTTTGAATGTTGGGAACTTTATCAAAATTCCCCTAAATACTTTCCTCTTCATAAGTAGGCTATTTCTTTTGAATCATTTTGTGAATNTGCAAGAGTTATAGAGAAACTTTTCACAGAAGTTAGTAACATATTTTCCCTTCAGTGTTGTTAGACTTTCCATTCCCAGTTTTGAAATTTTATTGGGAGAATGACTGGAATGAGCATGTTTAGCTTAGATTAATTTTACAGGTTTTTGAATGTTGGGAGCTTTATCAAAAATCCCCTAAATACTTTCCTCTTAATAAGTAGGCTATTTCTTTTGAATCATTTTGTGAATTCTAGAATATCAGTGAACATTATACCTCCTGAATTACTGCACATTAAATATATCATCCTAATGCCTTTGTATATGAAATACAGCTTCCTAAGAATATAATTCAGAATTCACAGTACTTGCTTTCATGTTTGATAGATAGGCATTACTGCACTAACTTCTGGCACTAAATGGTATCATTTGAATTTGTAGCCTATTTTGCATTTTTATAATCTCCATATCACTGCTGTATCCCCTCGTTGTTGTTCAGTCCCTATCTGACTCTTTGCAATCCCGTGAACTGCAGCAGGCCAGGCTTCCCTGTCCTTCCCTATCTGTCAAAGTTTCCTCAAACTCATGGCCACTGAGTTGGTGATGCCATCCAACCTTCTCATCCTCAGTCACCCACTTCTCCTCCTCTCCTCAATCTTTCCTAGGATCAGGGTCTTTTCCAAGGACTCAGCTCTTTGCATCAGGTAGTCAGAGTATTGGAGCTTCAGCTTCATCAGTCAGTCCAATGAGTATTCAAGGTTGATTATCTGTGGTATTGACTGATTTGATCTCATTGCTGTCGAAGGAACTCTCAAGAGTCTTCTCCACCACCAGAATTCAAAAGCATCAGTTCTTCAGTGCTCAACCTTCATAGATGGACCATAAAAGTCCAACTCTCATATCTGTACATGACTACTGGGAAAATAATAGCTTTGATTATACTGACCTTTGTTGGCAAAATGATGTCTCTGTTTTTTAATATGCAGTCTAAGTTTGTCATAGATTTTCTTCCAAGGAGCAAAAATCTGTTAATTTCATGCCTGCAGTTACTGTCCACAGTGATTTTGGAGCCCAGGAAAATAAAATCTGTCACTGCTTCCACTTTTTCCTGTCTATTTGCCATGAAGTGATAGAACTGGATGCCATGGTCTTCGTTTTTTGAACATTGAGTTTTAAGCCAGCTTTTTCACTCTCCTCATTCACCCTCATCAAGAGGCTCTTTAATTTCTCTTCACATTCTGCCATTAAGATGCTGTCATCTGCATACCTAAGGTTGTTGATGTTTCTCCCAACAATCTTGATTCCAGCTTACGAGTCTTCCAGTCTGACATTTTGAATGATGTACTTTGGGTAGAAGTTAAATAAGCAGGGTGACAATACAGCCTTGATGTACTCCTTTCCCAATTTTGAACTAGTCTGTTGCTCCATGTCTGATTCTAACTGTTGCTTCTTGTCCATACAGATTTNTTGGGTAGAAGTTAAATAAGCAGGGTGACAATACAGCCTTGATGTACTCCTTTCCCAATTTTGAACTAGTCTGTTGCTCCATGTCTGATTCTAACTGTTGCTTCTTGTCCATACAGATTTCTCAGGAGACAGGTAAGGTGATCTGATATTCCCATCTCTTTAAGAATTTTCCACAGTTGGTGGTGAAGCACACAGTCAAAGGTTTAGTGTAGTCAATGAAGTGGAAGTAGACGTTTGTTTGTTTGGAATTCCCTTGATTTTCCTATCATCCAATTGATTTTGGCAATTTGACCTCTGATTTCTCAGCCTTTTCTAAATCCAGCTTTACTTCTGGAAGTTCTCAGTTCATGCATTGTTGAAGCCTAGCTGTCTGTATCCCTTAACTTATGATTTTTCAATAGTTGTGTATTTTCTATGAAAGATCTTTTCCTTTATTATTTTGTCAGTTCATTCTGTGCTAATAACACTTGATCTTTTGTCACTTGTTTTGGGAATTGCATATTCTCTCTAATTGCCAGGAAGTGAATTACTACTTACTGAAACATTTCTTTTCTCTTAAGATATATCTTCTTCCAGAGTGTTTTATTTCTTTCAGATTTTTGCACACTGTGTTGTGTCCCTAACTTTATTCCTTTTTTCCCTCTATATCACCTCTGTGGCTAATTCATGAAGTAGTTATCTACAGTAAATTTTTGTAGAATTAATATTTTTTCTCTGCTTGTCTTACTCTTGATAAATCTACCTAAACCATTTTTTTCCTTTTGCATAAAAATTGAATTTAAGCTTTCCTGTTGACTCTGCCTCTTTTTCTTCAAGGCATTCTTTGAATCATCCCATAAAAGGATAAATAGAAGGATAGAATTCATTATATTTGGTTGTGTTTTTTCCTTGGCAGCTCTTCAGATTACTAAAGAATGTATGTCATTATTCAAGAAACTTGTTGCATTCTGTAACATTGATATTTAAGCTCTAAATCAAAATGTATCCCAGCAAATGGGAGGAAAAAAATTCAGTGTAGGTAGTGTTAAGTGCTTTGTAATTTTAGGATTAGATTTCAGGTGAACAAATACTTTGGTGATACAAAGGACAGACAATTAGATTTGCATGAGTGTCCCTGCATAGATTAACTATTAAAAACATTATTCCCTAGACATTGTCTTCTATATGGCATATATATTAGTAATAGATTTTCTATTTTAGAGGTCATTTAAGTTCATAGCAGAATTGAAAAGAAAGTATAGAGAGTTCTCTGACACTTCCTGCCCCCATGCATATACAACTTCCCCCAATAACAGCATCCCTCTACTAGAGTGTTATATCTCTTTCAGTTCAGTTCAGTCACTCAGTCATGTCCAACTCTTTGCAACCCCATGAATCGCAGCATGCCAGGCCTCCCTGTCCATCACCATCTCCCGGAGTTCATTCAAACTCACGTCCATCGAGTCCGTGATGCCATCCAGCCATCTCATCCTCGGTCGTCCTCTTCTCCTCCAGCCCCCANACAGCCTTGACGTACTCCTTTTCCTATTTGGAACGAGTCTGTTGTTCCATGTCCAGTTCTAACTGTTGCTTCCTGACCTACATGTGGTTTCTCAAGAGGCAGGTCAGATGGTCTGGTGTTCCCAATTCTTTCAGGATTTTCCACAGTTTATTGTGATCCACATAGTCAAAGGCTTTGGCATAGTCAATATTGCAGAAATAGATGTTTTTCTGGAACTCTTTTTCTTTTGTGATCCAGTGGATGTTGGTAATTTGATCTCTGGTTCCTCTTGCCTTTTCTAAAGCTATCTTGAGCATCTGGAAGTTCACAGTTCACATATTGCTGAAGCCTGGCTTGGAGAATTTTGAGCATTACTTTACTAACGTGTGAGATGAGTACAGTTGTGCGGTAGTTTGAACATTTGGCATTACCTATCTTTGGGATTTCAATGAAAACTGACCTTTTCCAGTCCTGTGGCCACTGCTGAGTTTTTTCCAAGTTTGCTGATATATTGTGCAGCACTTTCACAGCATCATATTTTAGGATTTGAAATAGCTCAACTGGAATTCCATCACCTCCACTAACTTTGTTCATAGTGATGCTTCCTAAGTCCCACCTGACTTCACATTCCAGGATGTCTGGCTCTAGGTGAGTGTGAGTGATCATGCCATCATGATTATATGGGTCGTGAAGATCTTTTTTTGTACAGTTCTTCTGTGTATTCTTGCCACTTTTTAATCTCTTCTGCTTCTGTTAAGTCCATACCATTTCTGTCCTTTATTGAGCTCATCTTTGCATGAAATGTTCCCTTGGTATCTCTGATTTTCTTGAAGAGATCTCTAGTCTTTGCCATTCTATTGTTTTCCTCTATTTCTTTGCATTGATTGCTGAGGAAGGCTTTCTTATCTCTTCTTGCTATTCTTTGGAACTCTGCATTCAGATGCTTATATCTTTCCTTTTCTCCTTTGTTTTTCACCTCTCTTCTTTTCCCAGCTATTTGTAAGGCCTCCTCAGACAGCCATTTCACTTTTTTGCATTTCTTTTTCTTGAGGATGGTTTTGCTCCCTGTACAGTGTCACGAACCTCCGTCCACAGTTCATCAGGCATTCTATCAGATCTAGTCCCTTAAATCTATTTCTTACTTCCACTGTATAATCATAAGGAATTTGATTTAGGTCATACCTGAATAGACTCTGATGCTGGGAGGGATTGGGGGGCAGGAGGAGAAGGGGACAACAGAGGATGAGATGGCTGGATGGTATCACCGACCCGATGGACATGAGTTTGGGTGAAATCTGGGAGTTGGTGATGGACACGGAGGCCTGGCGTACTGCAATTCATGGGGTTGCAAAGAGTCGGACACGACTGAGCGACTGAACTGAACTGAACTGAATGGTCTAGTGGTTTCCCCAACTTTCTTCAGTTTAAGTCTGAATTTGGCAATAAGCAGTTCATGATCTGAGCCACAGTCCACTACCGGTCTTGTTTTTGCTGACTGTATAGAGCCTCTCCATCTTTGGCTGCAAAGAATATAATCAGTCTAATTTCAGTGTTGACCATTTGGTGATGTCCATGTATAGTCTTCTCTTCTACATCTTATCTATTGTAAATAGTCCTGCAGTGAACATGAGTTTGCACATATCTTTTCAATTAGTTTTCTAATTTTCTTCAGAAAAATACCTAGAAGTGGAATCATATGATAGTTTTGTTTTTAATTTTTTGAGGAACTTAACCGTTTTCCATAGTGGCCGCACCAGTTTACATTTCCACTGACAGTGCTGAGGCATCCCTTTTCTCCAGATTCCTGCCAAAACTTCTTATTGCTTGTCTTTTTATGATGGCTGTTCTAACAGGTGTGAGGTGATATCTCATTGTGGTTTTGATTTGCATTTCTTTGATGATTAATGATGTTGAGTTTCTTTTTTTCATGTACCTAGTGGTCTTCACTATGCTTCCTAAGTTGGAGTTTTACCATGAAGTCTGATTTCTTTATATGTTTTGGATATTAAGCCCTTATCAGATATATGATTTGCAAATGTTTTCTTCCATTCTAAACTTTCCTAAATCTGTTATCAGTATTTCCAGCAAGGCATAATGGTTACCTAATCTTAGAAAAAAAAAACAATTTAATATTAGCCTATTAACTGCTTTATGGGAGTAAGGAAGCTAGAGGTTTTAAATTTCATATGTATCATTACTTGAGGCCTCTGAAATATATATGGTATGTTTTCCCTAAAATCTGATCATGCAGGGTTCTAAAGATTCTATGAGCTTTAAAAAATATTTGAGTATATTTGAAAATAATTTGCTTTGTGAAGTGGCCATGTGAATCTATTTTCTGATATTTAACAAAAAATTTCATTTAGAAGATTTATTGTTTAACAGGTTAAAAATCTGTTTATTGTAGCAGATTAAAAATATTCCAGAAGATGTTCTTGTTAGTATTATTAATGCTAGTTAATGCTCAGAAGCAATGCAAGAAATTAGAGACTTGTAGGTTATGGAGACCTCTGTTACATGAGTTTGAAAAAACTTCAATTTTGATAATGTGAAAGGCATCAATTATGGTTATACATAGTAATTTAGTTTTAAAGAATTATATGGCTTAATTGGGTTCAACCATATGGATTTTGGAGCTCAAGTCTTTTTAGAAAATGGTGGAATCATTTCTACAGATTCAGTAGCTGGTTAATATTGTTGCTAACTGAGCATGTCTTTTTTTTTTTCAGAAAGTAGGGTCAAGACTTCAGAGTATGTCTGCCTAATGCTTGAATGTATTAATAAGTATCTCAGTTTTACAGGGCATATATATTAATTATCCCTTTAGAATTTCTACATTTTATAGTTTTGAAGACTGTTAATTTCTATTTTATAGTTTTAAAATGACCTATTAATAACAATACTGTTTATGAAGTCAATGCATTTTACTTTGGGAATGAGTAATGGTGATTAAGTTATAAATAAGTGACTCCCAGGAAATAAAAAAATTATTTGAAAATTGTACTCTTCCTTTAGCTAAAATAAGCTTTATTTCCAGTTTAATTTTACTCTAAGGATCATTGAAGTTTCTTCACGCTATAGGAACAGATTTTAGAATGATTTGCTAGTTTCAGCCAATGTTGATAGTTCATGTCACTTTTATCATTTATTGTTATTTCAGAAACTGTTGAAAACCTAATTGCAACGGACATTTTACCTAACATACCTGAGGCAATTGATAGACTCTTCATGGATATAGGAAATATCAACACAGAGTCTATGGCTGAAATACAGGATGGTCAGGTTGGTATAAAAATAATTTAATGATAAGTTTTGTGATTCACTGTTTCAATTAATGCATAAATAAAAATCTTCATGATTAACATGAAATCTAAATACATAGAAATCAAGCCTAATGGCACATTTAGGGAAAATAGTGTTTTAGAAACCAATGGAAAAATATGTCTCAAATTTAATATGTACTATTTAACCTCTCTAGGCTTCTCATATGTTAAAAGGAGAATAATAAAACCCACCTCCCAATGTTGTTATGAATAGTGAACAAAATAACATATTTAAGGTCCTGGGTTGTTGTTGTTCAGTTGCTAAGTTGTGTCTGACTTTATGACTCATGAACTGTACCACGCCAAGCTCCCCTATCCTTCACTATCTCCTGGAGTTTGCTCAGATTCATGTCCTCTGAGTCAGTGATGCTGTCTAACCGTCTCATTCTCTCCTACCCCCTTCTCCTTTAGCTTTTAGTCTTTCAGGGCCTTTTCTAATGAGTCGGCTCTTTGAATCAGGTGGCCAAAGTACTAAAGCATCAGCTTTAGCATCATTCCATTCAGGGTTGGTTTCCTTTAGGATTGACTAGTTTGATCTCCTTGCAGGCCAAGGGACTCTCAAGAGTCTTCTCCAGCACCACAGTTTGAAAGCATCAGTTCTTCAGTGCTCAGCCTTCTTTATGGTCCAGCTATCACATCTGTATATAATTACTGGAAAAACCATAGCTTTGACTATACAGACCTTTGTTGGCAAAGTGATGTCTCTGCTTTTAATTCACTGTCCAGATTTGTTATATAGTTTTTATTCCAAGGAGCAAGCATCTTCTAATTTCATGGCTGTGCTCACCATCCACAGTGATTTTGAAGCCCCTACTATGTGCCATGAAGTGATGGAATCAGATGCCATGATCTTAGTTTTTTTAACTAAGCCAGCTTTGTCACTTTCCTCTTTGACCCTCATCAAGAGGCTCTTTAGTTCTTCACTTTCTGTCATTAGGGTGGTGTCATCTGCTTATCTGAGATTGTTGATACTTCTTCTGGCAATCTTAATTCCAGCTTGTGATTAATTCAGCCCTGCATTTTGCATGATGTACTCTGCATGTAAGTTAACAGGGTGACAGTATACAACCTTGTCATACTCCTTTCTCAGTTTTGAACCAATCAGTTGTTCCATGTCCGTTTGTAATTGTTACTTCTTGCCTGTATACAAGTTTCTCATGAGACAGGTATGATGGTCTGGTATTCCTATCTCTTTAATAATTTTCCACAGTTGTGATTAACACAGTCAAAGGCTTTAGCATAGTCAATGAAGCAGAAGATGTTTTTCTGGAATTCCCTTGCTTTCTGTATGATCCAACAGATGTTGGCAATTTGATCTCTGGTTCCTTTGCTTTTTCTAAACCCATCTTATACATAGTAGTTAGTCACTTAATAGTAATTCTCTTTTCCTTCTTTTTGCAGTAAAATAAGAAACTACCTAGTAGTGGGGAACTCAGTTGACTATAAGCCTTCAGAGGTAGTGCTTATTTTGAGGGGAGGGTTTTTTTTTTTTTCTAGTGTTGAATTGAAAGTCTGTCACTTAATTTTGAAATTGCCTGGAGGTTCTGAAACATTTTGAAAATGTTTACCTTGGGCAGATCCTTCCATTTAGGTGACTGTACAAATGGAAAGTGAGAAGAAAGTTTATTGTAAATATCTTTCATATGAAGGGCACAGCAACTCACTCCAGTATTCTTGCCTGGAGAATCCCATGGGCAGAGGAGCTTGGTGGGCTACAGTCCATGGGGTCACAAAGAGTCAGACACAACTGAGTGATTAACACCCCCCACACACATATGTAGCTTTATATATGATTCATATGCCATATAAGTTACCCAAGTGTACAAGTCAATGATTTTTAGTATTTCACAGAGTTGTATACTTATCACTAAAGTGAACTTCAGAACATTTTCATCACCCCAGAAAGAAACACTCTATATTTTCTTCTCTCTTCTCCAGCTCTAGACAGCTTCTAATCTACTTTCTGTCCCTATGGATTTGTCTATTCTGGACATATATAAATGGAATTATACAATATGTGGTCTTTTGGGACTGACTTTTTTCACTTGAAAGTGAAAGTGCAAGTTGCTCAGTTGTGTCCAACTCTTTGCAACCCCCAGGCCAGAATACTGGAGTGGGTAGCCTCTACTTTGTCCAAGGGATCTTCCCTTAACATGATGTTTTCAAAGTTCTTCCATGTTGTAGCATGTATCTGTAATTCATTACCTTTTATGGCTGAATAATATTTCATTCTTTGGGTGTGTCACATTTTGTATATCCATTCATCTGTTAATGAACATTTGGGCTGTTTATACCTTTTGGCTGCTATAAATAATGTTGCTGTGGCACTATTAACATTATCTAGGACATGGAAGCAACCTAGATGTCCACTGACAGATGAATGGATAAGGAAGTTGTGGTACATATACACAAAGGACTATTGTTGTTGTTCAGTCACTAGGTCATTTCTAACTCTTTGCAACTCCATGGACTGTAGCACACCACCACTCCCTGTTCCTCACTATCTCCCAGAGTTTGCCCAAGTTCATGTCCATTGAATTGGTGATGCTATCCAACCGTCTCATCCTCTGCCACCATCTTCTTTTGCTTTCAATCTTCCCAGAGTGAAGTAAGTCAGAAAGAGAAAGACAAATATCATATATTAATGCATATATATGGAATCTAGAAAGATAGTATTGATGATCCTATTTACAGGGCAGCAAAGGAGACACACTTTGCTGTCTGTGTCTATGGAATAGACTTCTGGACACAGTGAGGGAAGGACAGGGTGGGATGATTTGAGAGAATAGCCTTGAAACATATACACTAGTATATGTAAAATAGATAACCAGTGGGAGTTGGATGTATTACACAGAGAACCCAAAGCTGGTGCTCTGTGATAACTTAGAGGGGTGGGATGGGGAGGGAGGTGGGAGGGTTCAAGAGGGAACCCTTGAACTGGCCATATATACCTATGGCCAGTTCATGTTGATGTATGGCAAAAACCATCACAATATTGTTAAGTAATATTCTCTAATTAAAAAAGTATTAATCCAAGTGAAAAAGCCCTGTTGATATTTTAATAAAGATTATATTAAATCTATATATAAATCTAAGGAGAATGAACGTCTTAAAAGTAATGCTGCTATGAACATTCACGTACAGGTTTTACATATTTAAAAATTTATTTTTTTAATTGAAGGATAATTNCTATTGTACATAATGATATGAGGAACACTATTAAGTGCAGAGATTATCCCCTCCATATTTTAGATTATTTCATTAAAACAATTACTGTGTCGAAAGATAAGAACATTTTTTGGCTCTTTTTATATATTGTTAAATTGCTTTCCAAAATACCAAAATAGGCAACTTCTTTAAGTTGCTTTATTCTGGATGTTTATATTTCCCCCTAAATACCATTTGTTCTTCTGGGAAATTTTGAGTCAATTATTAACTCCATGTGCTTTTGATGAAACATATCAAATAATACTTCATGTGAAAGTCATCATTAGGTCAGTGGTGGGATGGGGATACTATGTGAGAGAGATGGAGGTGAGCATGATGGTTAGTGAAATGACAGTCATGTCAAATAAATAACCTGTTTAAAGCGGAGCTCATCAGGGAAATTTGAAACCACGGGAGAAAAAGTGGCAGTGGAGAAAATAAACTAAAATACAATTGTGTACCATTATTGTACACAAACTGAATTTAAAATTTTTTCCAGTTATTATTCCTCTTAGTTATTTGCTACCAATATGTTTATGATAAGAATGGTCAGTTCAGTCAGTTAGTTCAGTCGCTCAGTCGTGTCCGACTCTTTGTGACCCCATGAATCGCAGCACACCAGGCCTCCCTGTTCATCACCATCTCTTGGAGTTCAAGGTATAACTTTTATTATAGTCACTATAGCACACTGGGAGATTTAGGCCAGAGCTATGGTATATTGGTCTCAGGCAGTAGTACCACCCAGGATCAACTTTTGCCTCTAGAGATCTCTTGCCAGAAGCCAACGTATTGCAAATTTTATTCTTGTGATACTATGAGATTGATTCATTTTTTCATCTGGTTGACTAGGTTCCACCTGATAGAAAGATAAACCCCAAAAGAAGCTACCAAAATCTTTGCTCACCTTGTTCCTAGAACAGGACATAGTAAAATGAATCTTATTATTTGAATATGTGTTCTTTATTTAGCACTTTGGTAGGTAATGTGAATGCTACATAAATTGAGTAAGATATCAAGAAGCCTAGTTGGGAAATAAGAGTAACAACGAAAACAAAGGATAAATGATACAAAGTAGCATAATTTAATTGTTCAATTATGTGAAACTTAGTGAATACAGGAATTCAGAGAAGAGAAAGATGATGAAGAATGTAGTGGTTGTTGAAAATTTCATGTATGTTCTTGGTGAGGTTGAATTTGAATTACATAAAGATAAGGGGAGGAGGTATATCTGGTAAAGCCAACAGTATGTATTTCTTGTTGTTTAGTCACTAAGTTGTGTCCTACTCTTTGCGGGCCCATGGACTGCAGCATGCCAGGCTCCCCTGTCCTTCACTATCTCCTGAAGGTTACTCAGACTCATGTCCAATGAGTCACTGATGCCATCCAACCATCTCCTCCTTTGTTGTTCCCTTCTCCTGCCCTCAATCTTTCCTAGCATCAGGGTCTTTTCCAGTGAGTTGGCTCTTGACATCAGTTCAGTTCAGTTCAGTCGCTCAGTCGTGTCCGACTCTTTGTGACCCCATGAATCGCAGCACGCCAGGCCTCCCTGTCCATAACCATCTCTCGGAGTTCACTCAGACTCACGTCCGTCAAGTCCGTGATGCCATCCAGCCATCTCATCCTCGGTCGTCCCCTTCTCCTCCCGCCCCCAATCCCTCCCAGCGTCAGAGTCTTTTCCAGTGAGTCAACTCTTCTCATGAGGTGGCCAAAGTACTGGAGTTTCAGCTTTAGCATCATTCCTTCCAAAGAAATCCCAGGGTTGATCTCTTTCAGAATGGACTGGTTGGATCTCCTTGCAGTCCAAGGGACTCTCAAGAGTCTTCTCCAACACCACAGTTCAAAAGCATCAATTCTTCGGCTCTCAGCCTTCTTCACAGTCCAACTCTGACATCCATACATGACCACAAGAAAAACCAAAGCTTTGACTAGACGGACCTTAGTCGGCAAAGTAATGTCTCTGCTTTTGAATATACTATCTAGGTTGGTCATGACTTTTCTTCCAAGGAGTAAGTGTCTTCTAATTCCATGGCTGCAATCACCATCTGCAGTGATTTTGGAACCCCCCAAAATAAAGTCTGGCACTGTTTCTACTGTTCCCCATCTATTTGCCATGAAGTGATGGGACCAGATGCCATGATCTTCATTTTCTGAATGTTGAGCTTTAAGCCAACTTTTTCACTCTCCTCTTTCACTTTCATCAAGAGGCCCTTTAGCTCCTCTTCACTTTTTGCCATAAGGGTGGTGTCATCTGCATATCTGAGGTTATTGATATTACTCTGGCAATCTTGATTCCAGCCTGTTTCTTTCAGCCCAGTGTTTCTCATGATATACTCTGCATATAAGTTAAATAAGCAGGGTGACAATATACAGCCTTGACGTACTCCTTTTCCTATTTGGAACCAGTCTGTTGTTCCATGTCCAGTTCTAACTGTTGCTTCCTGACCTGCATANACAGAGAACCCAAAGCTGGTGCTCTGTGATAACTTAGAGGGGTGGGATGGGGAGGGAGGTGGGAGGGTTCAAGAGGGAACCCTTGAACTGGCCATATATACCTATGGCCAGTTCATGTTGATGTATGGCAAAAACCATCACAATATTGTTAAGTAATATTCTCTAATTAAAAAAGTATTAATCCAAGTGAAAAAGCCCTGTTGATATTTTAATAAAGATTATATTAAATCTATATATAAATCTAAGGAGAATGAACGTCTTAAAAGTAATGCTGCTATGAACATTCACGTACAGGTTTTACATATTTAAAAATTTATTTTTTTAATTGAAGGATAATTGCTTTACAGAAATTTTGTTGGTTTCTGTCATTTCTTTCCAGGTATGTACCTAAGAGTGAATTTGCTGGTCATATAATAACTCTTTTATTTTTGAGGAACTGCTGGATTGTTTTCCAAAGTGACTACCATTTTATTTTACATTCCCACCAGCAGTGTATGAGTGACCCAATTTTTTCACATCATCAGCAAAATTTATTGTTGTCTTTTTTATTGTAGCCATCCTAGTGAATGTAAGGAGAAGGCAATGGCACCCCTCTCCAGTACTCTTGTCTGGAAAATCCCATGGACGGAAGAGCCTGGTAGGCTGCAGTCCATGGGGTCTCTAAGAGTCAGACATGACTGAGCGACTTCTTTCACTTTTCACTTTCATGCATTGGAGAAGGAAATGACAACCCACTCCAGTGTTCTTGCCTGGAGAATCCCAGGGATGGCGGAGCCTGGTGGGCTGCCATCTCTGGGGTCGCACAGGGTTGGACACTACTGAAGCGACTTAGCAGCAGCAGCAGCAGCAGCAGTGAATATAAAATAGTATCTCATTGTGCTTATTTTATTTTTAATTGTGGTAAAGTATACATAACATAAAATTTACCATCTTAACTATTTTAAAATGTAAAATTTAGTAGTATCAAGTACATTCCCATCATTGTGCAACCAATTCCTGAACTTTTTTCATCTTGAAAAACTGAAATTCTACACCTGTTAAGTAACAACTCCATTTTCCTTTTCCCTAGACTCTGTCAGCCACCATTCTGCTTTCTAACTCCATAAGTTTGACTACTCTTGGTACCTCATATAAGTGGAGTCATAACAGTATTTATTGTTTTGTGACTCTAGGGCATATGGACTTTAGTAGTTGTGGCGTGCAAGA
>SJYW01007339.1:230246-244053 GCA_006410735.1 Raphicerus campestris
CTAGATCTGAAAGACAGACTGCCTGATGAACTATGGACAGAGATTCATGACATTGTACAGGAGACAGGGATCAAAACCATCCCCATGGGAAAAAAAATGCAAAAAACAACAACAACAACAAAATGGCTGTCTGAGGAGGCCTTAAAATAGTTGTAAAAAGAAGAGAAGTGGGCCATCAAATTTGGAAAACTCAGCAGTAGCCACAGGACTGGAAAAGGTCACTTTTTATTCCAATCCCAAAGAAAGGCAATGCCAAACAATGCTCAAACTACTGCACAACTGCACTCATCTCACATGCTAGTAAAGTAATGCTCAAAATTCTACCAGCCTGGCTTCAGCAATATGTCAGCCATGAACTTCTAGATGTTCAAGCTGGATTTAGAAAAGGCAGAGGAACCAGAGATCAAATTGCCAACATCTGCTGGATCATTGAGAAAGCAAGAGAGTTCCAGAGAAAAACATCTATTTCTGCTTTATTGACTATGCCAAAGCCTTTGATTGTGTGGATCACAATCAACTGTGGACATTTCTGAAAGAGATGGGCATACCAGACCACCTGACCTGCCTCTTGAGAAACCTGTATGCAGGTCAGGAAGCAACAGTTAGAACTGGACATGGAACAACAGACTGGTTCCAAATAGGAAAAGGAGTATGTCAAGGCTGTATATTGTCACCCTGGTTATATAACTTCTATGCAGAGTACACCATGAGAAACACGGGGCTGGTAGAAACACAAGCTGGAATCAAGATTGCTGGGAGAAATACCAATAACCTCAGATATGCAGATGACACCACCCTTATGACAGAAAGTGAAGAGGAACTAAAAAGCCTTTTGATGAAAGGGAAAGAGGAGAGTGAAGAAGTTGGCTTAAAGCTCAACATTCAGAAAACGAAGATCATGGCATCTGGTCCCATCACTTCATGGGAAATAGATGAGGAAACAGTGTCAGACTTTATTTTTTGGGCCTCCAGAATCACTGCAGATGGTGATTGCAGCCATGAAATTAAAAGACGCTTACTCTTTAGAAGGAAAGTTATGACCAACATAGATAGCATATTGAAAAGCAGACACATTACTTTGCCAACAAAGGTCCATCTAGTCAAGGCTATGGTTTTTCCAGTGGTCATGTATGGATGTGAGAGTTGGACTGTGAAGAAAGCTGAGTGCTGAAGAAGTGATGCTTTTGAACTGTGCTGTTGGAGAAGACTGTTGAGAGTCCCTTGGACTGCAAGGATATCCAACCTGGGTGTTCATTGGAAGGAATGATGCTAAAGTTGAAACTCCAGTACTTTTGCCACCTCATGCAAAGAGTTGACTCATTGGAAAAGACCCTGATGCTGGGAGGGATTGGGGACAGGAGGTGAAGGGGACGACAGAGGATGAGATGGTTGGATGGCATCACCGACTGGATGGTTGTGAGTTTGAATGAACTTCAGGAGTTGGTAATGGATGGGAGGCCTGGTGTGCTGTGATTCACGGGGTCACAAAGAGTCGGACATGACTGAGTGACTGAACTAAGCTGAATAATAATAAAAAGATGATGTTTGAGACAAAGTATGAGACATGCTGTCCAATGAATGTCAAATTTATCCTAATCAGGTTAGTACCTCTGCTACTTTGGGAATTAACAAATACATGCACTGCAAGAAAGTTATGAATGTAACTTCCTCCCTTTCTGATCAAGGCAGGAATAGGGAAAGAAGAATAATCAGTTTCCCCTATATTCACAATATGCTATTGTGCTAAACAATTTACATTTTGTAATCTCTTTATCTCACTGTTGTTATTATCAGATATTATTATGGATGTAATATAAGCAAATGTATTATAGTAGGTGAAGCCATCATTTGACTGTTTTTCTTCACATCCATCCTTTACATTCCTCTGCCCTATTTGTATCATAAAAAAATAACCTATACAGATTAAACTTCCAAAGCTGGAAGAAAATGACAAGTTGTGCTGGCAGGGGTGGGAAACAAGAAGAAGGAAGAGGCTTGGTGTTTTTTTCCTCCTTGCTCCTGAGTTCAAATGTCATGTAGTAGTAGCTCCACTTTCTTAATGTTTCCATCTCCCTTGGGCAGCCCCTATCTCTGAGATCCAGCTTCTGACGGGAGGCTCTCTGGATGGTTCACCAGACAGATCTTAGATTCCACTTCCTCTGAGATTCCAAGCAGGCAGCAAAGACATAATATTATCTTCTCTCTTTCTAATATCCCATTAGCTCAAAGAGTAGAGAGAGCTTTCTTTAGTTTGTAATATCAGGCTTACCTTTGCTTTATTTAGGTGACTATCTCCAAACTCATATGGTCTAAATTCTTTTCAACTAAATGTGAAGGTTTGAAATTCCTTGAATAAAGGACCCGAATGTTAGGCTCAATTATCCAATACTCACTTGTGAAATATATTTTTTTTCTGTATCTCATTATTTCTATAGAGTGCTGTATTATATTATTTGTTAAAATGTGTACAGTACAGAGTAAGTATAACACATTAATTAAGAATTAGCCTTATGGTAGAGGGAGATGAACTTAGTCATTCATTCAACAAATATCCTTTGTGTTCTTTGAGTACCACCTACATGTCATATATCTAGTAAAGAGGACAAATGTGATCTCTGCTTTTGATTGGTTCCTAATCTGTCTATGCTTCTGACTTTTTGTAATATTTGAGTGAAGAGTAGGAGTTTCAAAGTAAGTTCTTCCCACAAAAATTAGATTAAGAAAAATTTCAGATAAAGAAGTGGAAAGATTTTTGTAGTAAATATCCATAACTCATCACCCAAATTCTAAAAATTAATGTTAACTATTCTTATTTTATTATATGTGTATATTTCTATATGTCTCTGGCTCTATTCATGCAACATGTAATCTTTTTCTGGGTATACTTCAAAGTAAATTATAGACATCATATACTTCTCTCTAAACACTTTAGCATAAATATCATTGACTAGTTAAATATTTTAAAAGCTTTTTCTTGCATAACATTATTTCCTTACACATACAAGTTATGTACAGAGAGACACACAAACTTCCTTACACATTAAGCTGAGTTTTGACAGATGTATATTTTAATACTTCAAACTCTTATGATACAGATCACTATCAGAAAATTCTTTATATCACTTAATAGTCAGTTTTTGTCTACTTTCCCTTGAGGATACCACTCTTCTGGTTTTATCTAACGTGATTTAGATTTTCCTCTTCTTAGAACCTCTGATAAATAGGATTATACAATATATACTTTGTGTAAGTTTTCTTTCAATCAGTAGCATGGCTTTGAAAGACATCCATGTCATTCTGTGCTTCAGTAATTCATTAATTTTTATTGCTTACTATTATTCCTTTGTTTGAATACACTTCATTTGTTTTATCCATTTACCTTTCAAATGACACCTGGATTATTTCAAGTTTTTGGCTATGATGAATAATGCTATGATTTAAAATACAAGTTATTCAACATCAGCAAATAAAACAATAAAAAAATAATAGAATATCATATATTTAAAGCTGTCTTGTAGGATGTAGATTTCCTCTAGTATTGAAAATGCTAGTCATAGAGTACATGTATATTTAGATTTGTTTATTTGTTTGTTTTTTAGTCCTGGTTCATATTCTCCCTCAAAATTGTAGAATTTTGCCTATGAACCAATGACACATGAAAGTGAAAGTGAAGTTGCTCAGTCATGTCTGGCTCTTTGCGACCTAATGGACTGTAGCCCGCCGAGCTTCTCCTCAGTTCATGGGATTTTCCAGGCAAGGATACTGGAGTGGGTTACCATTTTCTTTTTCCAGGGGATATTCCTGACCCAGGGATCAAACTCAGGTCTCCCAGTTTGCAGGCAGACTCTTTACCCTCTGAGCCACCAGGGAATCCCAAGAATACTGGAATGGGTAGCCTATCCCTTCTCTAGCAGATATTCCTAACACAAGAATTGAATCAGGGTCTCCTGCATTGCAGGCAGATTCTTTACCAACTGAGCTATCAGGGAAACCTGTTTTTTGGGTGTTTTTTGTTTGTTTGTTTGTTTGTTTGTTTGTTTTGAGTTCTGGTTATTCCACTTCCTCAACAAAGCTTGGTGTGATAAATCTTTTAATTTTTTCCCTTTAACCCATGTGTACTAGTACTTTATTGCAATTTAATGTGAATTTACACAGTGGCTAATAAACAGTGAGCAATTTTTCCTGCATATTGTCCATTTTAAAATCTTCTTTTGTAAATTTATAAAAATCATCTTTCCAGTTTTTACAGGGATTATTTACTTTTCAATGTCGAGTTCTAGAAATTCTTTATATATCCTATAAACCAAGGCATGTTTCACAAGTATTTCTTTTAAGCTAATAAAAGTTTTTCCTTTTCATTTTATTGGCAATGTTTTTTGGTGAATGGATGTTTTCATTTTTGATGAATATAAAAAAATAATTCATTTGATTTTTTAAATGTTTTCAGTGCCACTGTTTTATTTCAGAAATCTTTGTCTATTCCTGAAATATAAAAATACTCCCCATATGTTTGCCCGTAAAAGGTGTTATAAAGATAACTTACAATTTTAGGTCTATGGCTTATCTTAATTTTCATGTATGGTAAGCAGTAGAAGCTAAAATTCTCTCTTTTGCATATAAATATCTTGTAATTCCAGTGCAAATGGTTGAAAAAGACACCCTACCCCTGATAGAATTGCTTTAGTGTCTATGACGAAATTTGCCTGAGCATGTAAATAGGTCTCAATTTCTGGATTCTCTTTTATCTATCATTCTCTTTGTAAGTCATGCAGTCTTGATGCTGTATCTCTATAATAAATATTAAAGTCATGTAGTGTAAGTTATTCATCTTAGTTCTTATTTATCAAGATTACTTTGGAGAGTATAAGTCACTTCATTTCCATATAAATTTTAGGATTTTATATTCATTTCTAAAAATTCTCTTTTAGTTTTATACTTGTAATTGCAATGAAATTATAGAATTGCAGTAAAATTGGTGGAGAACTGACAACTTAAAAATAGTATGTTTTTCACTTCATGAACATGGTATATATCTTCATCTATTCAGCTATTCTTTAATTGTTCAAAGCAAAAAATGTCATATACATGGTATGTTTAAGTACTGAGATATTATATTTTTATCTTTCATCAAATTTGGTAAATTTATAACTTTGTTTAACACTTTGGTAGTTAAGCATGCTGTCAATTATTTCTCTTAGATACTTACGTCTAAAAATATCTTTAGCCACTATTCTTGAAGGATATGTTCAATAGATTTAAAATTCTAGACTATTTTTTTCCCCTTTTGGCATTTAACATTGTTATCTACTTGTCTTCTATGACTTCTGTTGAGAATGCAACTATTATCTGAATCATTCCCCTGGATATACTGCATTACTTCTGTCTGGATGTTGTCAAGACTTTTATTTGTTAATGGTTTTAAACAGTTTTACTATGCTGTGTCTAAGCTTGTTATTCTTAATATTTTGTCAACTNTTTCTATGACTTCTGTTGAGAATGCAACTATTATCTGAATCATTCCCCTGGATATACTGCATTGCTTCTGTCTGGATGTTGTCAAGACTTTTATTTGTTAATGGTTTTAAATAGTTTTACTATGCTGTGTCTAAGCTTGTTATTCTTAATATTTTGTCAACTTGATTTCTGTTCTTACTTTCACCAAATTGTAAATATTTTCACTCATTATTTTTTCAAACTTTCTTTCTGCCATATTTTTCTTCATATTCAGTTCAGTTCAGTTGCTCAGTAGGGTCCGACTCTTTGTGACCCCATGAATTGCAGCATGCCAGGCCTCCCTGTGCATCACCAACTCGAGTTCACTCAGATTCACGTCCATCTAGTCACTGATGCCATCCAGTCATCGCATCCTGTGTCCTCCACTTCTCCTTCCGCCCCCAATCCCTCCCAGCATCAGAGTCTTTTCCAATGGGTCAAGTGTTCACATGAGGTGGCCAAAGTACTGGAGTTTCAGCTTTAGCATCATTCCTTTCAGAGAATCCCAGGGCTGATCTCCTTCAGAATGGACTGGTTGAATCTCCTTGCAGTCCAAGGGACTCTCAAGAGTCTTCTCCAACACCACAGTTCAAAANTTGAGTTGATGATGCCATCCAACCATCTCATCTGTCACCTCCTTCTCCTCCTGCCCTCAATTTTTCGCATCATCAGGGTCTTTTCCAATGAGTCAGCTCTTCACAATACATGGCCAAAGTACTTAAACTCAATATGCCTTAATTATCTCATATTTAGTATAAAGGTAATAATAGTATGCTCTATGTGGAAATACAAATGCAAAAATACCTAGAAGAGTACCTATCACATATAGGTACTAGCTATTAATATTCAGCAGTAATCTTAAGAAAATTATTAAAGATGTATAAAAATTTTGCTGCAAGGACATTTATAGTGGAAAAATGTAAATAAACTTCAGGTCATAGCATTGCTGTTGGAATTACTGAACTAAATCCTTAAGNAAGAGTACCTATCACATATAGGTACTAGCTATTAATATTCAGCAGTAATCTTAAGAAAATTATTAAAGATGTATAAAAATTTTGCTGCAAGGACATTTATAGTGGAAAAATGTAAATAAACTTCAGGTCATAGCATTGCTGTTGGAATTACTGAACTAAATCCTTAAGTTGGAACCCTACACAGCCATATGAAATGGCATAACAGAAATGCATTTGTGTTATAAAAATATTAATGTTATATCACTAAGATTAAGTTAAAAACAGTGTATGAAGCATGATTTTAACTTTATTAAAATTAAAACAAATGCATACAGATATGCTAAGTAATTTTAACAGTGGAAACACAGTGTTAAGATCGACTATTTTAAAATGTAGATGTATGGGTAATTTTATCTGATTAAATTTTATTTTCTTACATTGGATTTTTTAAAATAAAATTTTTGTTTTAAAAAAGAAGTAAATTAATTTAAAGGTTTAAAAGTTCTCGCAAATTGTACTAAACATAGTTTCTAATCTGCTAAGTGATCTTGTAGAGCTATACCTCCAAATAGGGCCTTTTTTATATAAATTATGTAAACCCAGCAAATTTGGGCTATTTCTATAGCCCAATACAGAGAGTGCCTTATAGTGCTTTATACAGAGAGTCTTCTGTTTTTAGATGTGACAAATGTAAAACTCCATGGGAGATATTTTCTCATTATTGACCTAAGGTAATAATGAGAAATCATTCATTGGCTACACTTATGTCTCAAAGGAATAAAAATACCCATCTCACCTTCTAGTTAGCAATCTAGAAAAATAGAAACTTGATAAGGCCTTTAGCTGAGATTAATAAAAACAGCCCCTCCACTCCCGTACTCTTGCCTGTAAAATTCCCTGGAGAGAGGAGCTGGTAGGCTGCAGTCCATGGGGTCGCTAAGAGTCAGACACAACTGAGCAACTTCACTTTCACTTTTTACTTTCATGCATTGGAAAAGGAAATGGCAACTCACTCCCGTGTTCTTGCCTGGAGAATCCCAGGGAAGGTGGAGCCTGGTGGATTGCCGTCTATGGGGTCGCACAGAGTCGAACACGACTGAAGTGACTTAGCAGCAGCATGATTTAGCCTACAGAGTCTAAAAAGATCACCTTCTTTTGACAGAATGAGCCATGATCTTCAAGATTACTAAAACTACTTTTTTTTTTAAACTTACAGACATACATCTTTGATGATTAACTTCTGGGTTTTTCATGTACTCCTCAACACTGTGAGTAAATATTGTTTTACCAGAAACAGCTTTGTTGCCCATGAAAAAAATGTTGTGATGTGTCTACTAGTAAGAACTTAAACATACTTACATAACATTACAAGACTACTTTGAAAAAGAAATTAATACTTCACGATGTCAAAAATGCACTTGGTGTCCACTATTCATAGAGAAGAAAATCTATAACATGCCTAAAATTTAAAGATAAGAAATTGTTATTAATGAAATGATTTTATCTTAGAGCACAGAAGCAATCTATGAGAAATCTAATAAAATTTCCCAGCATGCCACCTTGAAAAGATCACTAGTTGACATGAGTAACCCTTATTTAAGCAAGAATTATTGTAATCCCAGTTTAATCTATGATTTAATTAATTCACACATTTACTTAGTTGTAGTAGACCATTGCCAGATGAAGGGAAAAATAAAAAGAAAGCTCAATTAAGGCTAGAATAAAAAAAGTTGCATGTCACCAGAAGCTACCCCTGAATTTTCAGAGTATGGATCTTGGCAGGAGACATAGTACCCCTATGCTCTAGTTTCCTTAGAAATGAAATAGAATAAAGCCAATTAAAGGGAGAAAGAGGAGTTGTGATATCAAAAAGCTAATGTCTATTGAATAATTTAAAGGAAAATTTGATTCTACTTAAGATCCATGCATCAGGTAAATTCTTAAAGTTTATGACTTTTCCTACTCTTAGTCTCTTCCCTCTCCTCCACCCCTAACCGTGAGTGTGGTTGGAGAGCTGATGAATACACACAGAACATTCAGTTGCCAGATACCTGGAAGCACATGTCAGCCATGATTATCAGCAAGCTGTGCTACATGCCAATTTATCCCACAGGGGCTCTGGGATTATGTACATGTTGTTAGTCCAAACTGCCAACAGACTCTGTATAACACACACAAAAAGCAGAGCCCTTCTCAGATCTAACCACACATTTCAGATCATGACTGTTTTTGTTTATATACCTTGTATTTCAAAATAGGTTTACATTTATCCCAAGGAAAAATAAAGAGAATGGGTCTGATCATATATCTTTCTGGGAATTTTTCCCAGAAATTGTATACTGAAAATCTGTTCCAAAAATATAATTTCCAGATAGTGAAGTGGGCAAAATATCAGCTTGTTATTCATTTGCATATTAAAAAGCAGATCAGAAACATACCTACCCCGTCTTTTAACGATTAGTGTCTAATATTTAATTGTTTACTCCTTGCCTCTTTATCCAAACAAAAACCTTCTTTTACATAAATATAGAAATCTAGGACTCTTCTCTGAATTAAGTGCTGCTTTTAATGAATAAATAATTCATTAACTACTACCTTCTTCATGAAAGTTTCCAAAAGTTGAATAGTATTATGAATGTTTTCCTATCACCACCTACTCTAGCTTTCAAAACTTATATTTCACATTTTGCTAAATATGCAAATTGTGTAAGTGTAATGGGTTTCACTTTATGGATTTACCTTTGTGACAGTTAAATCTCTGCTATCAACAGGTTTGTAAATTCTCACATTAGAATTTCTGTTTTAATTTGCAAAGTCTGAAATCAAGGTGGTAAAATGGAAATAAACTAGCTGACTTCTGAAACATTTACAAGAGATATTTACTCATTTCACTTGGTGTTCAAGAAATCTAGTAAAGAATCACTACGCTTGAAAGTATCAGTGAAAATAGAGAAAATTAACGTAAAAGCTATCATCCACTCAGTAATCTAGCTCTCTTTCATCACATTATTATTGCTCTTTTATACTTCCTATCAGTTTAGATTTCACTGCTCATATTCAGGTAGCTGACCTTGAATTATTTATGTAACTTCTGTTAGCTACAACTTGTTCATTTACGTACATTATATAATAGAGTTGTTGAAAACTAAATTAAATAGGATATGCGAGGTAACAAACATATTGTAGACTTTAATAAATGATAGTCAACATCTTTTAATTCTCATATTCTTCATCTTTTATTTCTCCCTTCTCCAGGGGATCTTCCAAACCCAGGAATCGAACCGGGGTCTCCTGCATTGCAGGCAGATTTTTTTACCAACTGAGCTATCAAGGAAGCCCCGTATTCTTCATATTAACCCTTATCGCCCATTCCCTGAAATGTGCAGCTCTACATGCAACATTAAGATGTGTAGAGGTTTTCAAGTCTAGGCTTGTTTACTCTCCTGCAGATACATTTTCCTAATTATTAGTGAGGGAAGATTCTGATTAATATATAGACATACTTAATAAAGAAATCTTGTTTTAAATATGGACATTTGCCAAGTGATACAATTCAGAGTTATTCTGATATATTTAATTTAGTATTTGGGGTTTCTTTGGTTGGTTTGTTGGTTGATTAGTTTTGCTTGGTGTCTTGCTTAACTTGGTGTCCTATGACTAACTGCAAACAACCAGACAGACTTTGTTAAATATAAACAACTTCAAATGTTTCTCTCTGTGGCTTGAAAATCCCCAGCACTTGTGGAAAATGACACATTGAGCTTTTAATAGACAAAGATTTTTATTCTTTTTCTAAATTATGTTAAAGATGTCTGTATGGGAAGTTAAGGTTTATTAACCCTGTGTTATATTTAATTTTTATTTTTTAACCTTTATTAAATTATTATGCATCTATAAGGACAACCTATATTTCAGAAACTGGGACTATATATCCTTTCCTTGAACAAAAGTCAAGATCTGAATAAGGTCCTATCAATAAATTAAAAGAAAAAAAATAATATAATTTCAACCTTCTCTCAACCTCATATTTTCTCCTAACATAAATGGAATAGGGGCATAAGTGTGGGGTCATAATTATTAAGAGTATGACTCTGGATAGCTTACTAAAACACCTTGTCATCTGTTACCAGTTTGCAGTTTGGGGTAAGAACAGTGTCTAATGCTTGATTTTATGATTGTTAGATAAATAGTGTTCAAGTACTTGGAAGTATCAGTATGCAGTAATGTTAAATGTTAAAAAAGGGAAAATTTTTAAAATAACATGAAAATAATCTGGTATCATGAAATTAAAGAAAATAATATAGATATATTATTATTCTGACTAAAAAGTACTTCAGGAAATATCCTGCTAAAATTTGTGTCCACTTGTTGCTATATTAAATGAATAGCCAGAAATGTTAAGATGCACTTGTGATTGAATATAGGTTGCATTAAGGTATATGTAATACTGTGTTATTTCTCATGGAGAATGACAGAAGTGTATATATTAGATCTCAAGAAAAATGTCCTACCCCTGTTCTACCCTGGGTACAACCTACTCTGAACATAAACATAGGTTTGTGATATTGATTATTATATAAATCTCAGAACTACATAAAATTCTAAAGTGCATGAAAATTTAACTTGCTGAATTATTATGGTTCATTTTGGAATTACTTAATATAGCCTATTGTATTCTATGTCTATAATGACATGTCAGTGATTGGAACCTACAAGTAGAAGAGCAACAGTTACAAGAGTAACTATTATTAATAATGTGCCACAGTTTTAAAATTTAAATAGTTGCTTGTAAGTGGGGAATATGTTGCATTTTGAAAAATAAAAATAGAAATGGTCATTGGAAAGCTAATTACAGGTAAAATGGTTAAAATTTTGATTATGTGTTGGAAGAGAAAAATATTTTGTCTCATACTCACAGGTGTTAATTTTTTTTCTTTGTTTTAAATTTAATTTGAAAACAGCAAAAGGTAAATGTTAAAAAAAACAGGTTTCAAATGATATTTAAAATACTTCATATTAATCTTTCTAAAATCATGAAAATTTACTTTCTATAATTTTATTCAACTAGAGAATGTTTCTTTTGTTATACATGGGCACCATAAAATTGCTAAGGTGCTTAGTCAAGCACATGTGCTTAGTCACTCAGTCATATTCCACTCTTTGCTACCCCATGGATCTAGCCCACCATGTTTCTCTATCCATGAGGATTCTCCAGGCAAGAATATTAGAGAGGGTTGCCATTTCCTCCTCCAGGGGATCTTCCAGACCCAGGGATCAAACCCATGACTCTCACATTGCAGGCAGATTCTTTACTGTCTGAGCCACGAGGGAAGCCTAAGAATACTAGAGTGGGTAACTGATCCCTTCTCCAGGGGAACTCCAGGGTCTCCTGCCTTGCAGGTGGATTCTTTACCAGCTGAGCTTATGATTACTGTACAACTCATTTTAGGCTTTTGGAGCATCACAGTTATTGAAATGTTTTCACATATATCTATTTCATCTCTCAAACTATAGTGAAACTATAATTTCAAGCCAGAAATGATAGATAGCACTGTTTATATACCACCTACTCTCAATCATGTCCCAGTTTTGGTTCACTACTAAATTTTTGTCTCTGTCTTTTCCATATAAGAAAAATATTTTAAAATATTGCATCTATTAGCTGTACTAATTATTTAATTGCTCAACTATTTGACATGGGATTTGACCAAACTACATTATACAGATAACAAGAGACAAATTCAATAACCTTGGAAGGGCTCCATTCCGCCACTTTTGATGATGAGCAAGAAGGCAGGAAGCCCTTCATTAGCCTAGGGAAGCTTATGGAAGAACTGGCTCATAACAGATTCTGAGTTATGTGGACACAGCCTTTTTGTCAGGACATTTTCCTTGAACAGAAAGTTCTTGCTTTGCTTTTGTCCTGATAGTCTCTGCCTGCTATTTCCACTTAGTAGGAAGCAGCTTCACCAAGAGCTCTTTCTCTGGTGCATAATACAGTCCAGCCATAGATGGTCTGTGTTCTCTGGCCTGAGATCTCATGGATTTCATGTGCTCTGATATTTCTCTGCCCATATGTTTTACCCCAATAAACCCCATGCATTGATGCAGTTATACATCAGGGTTAATAGATAGTGATTTGTGTATCTGTGTATTGTTTGTATGAAAAAGAATGTTGAGATCTATTACTTTAAAATTAGCATGAGAGAAGAGATCTCATCACTTAATGGTAAAGTCAACAGGGAGAAAGTCTTAAATATGTGACTTGCATAAGTCTGTTTTCCTGTGCACTTGAAATAGGAAGATAAANTGTGTATCTGTGTATTGTTTGTATGAAAAAGAATGTTGAGATCTATTACTTTAAAATTAGCATGAGAGAAAAGATCTCATCACTTAATGGTAAAGTCAACAGGGAGAAAGTCTTAAAGATGTGACTTGCATAAGTCTGTTTTCCTGTGCACTTGGAATAGGAAGATAAAGTAGGATAACGACATCTTTGTGACTTTCTTCAAAATGCCGCAATACCATTTTATTTAGAATATACTGAGAGCTCTTTTGAAATCAACTGGATCCATGTGATTGAGTAACAAAAGTAGTATTAAAAATGTAAGCAATATTCAGTTCAGTTCAGTCGCTCAGTCATGTCTGACTCTTCGTGACCCCATGAATCACAGCACGCCAGGCCTCCCTGTCCATCACCATCTCCCGGAGTTCACTCAGACTCACGTTCATTGAGTCACTGATGCCATCCAGCCATCTCATCCTCGGTCATCCCCTTCTCCTCCTGCCCCAAACCTTCGCAGCATCAGAGTCTTCCAATGAGTCAACTCTTCCCATGAGGTGGCCAAAGTACTGGAGTTTCAGCTTTAGCATCATTCCTTCCAAAGAAATCCCAGGGCTGATCTCCTTTAGGATGGACTGGTTGGATCTCCTTGCAGTCCAAGGGGCTCTCAGGAGTCTTCTCCAACACCACAATTCAAAAGCATCAATTCTTCAGCACTCAGACTTCTTCACAGTCCAACTCTCACATCCGTACATAACCACAGGAAAAACCATAGACTTGACTAGACGGACCTTAGTCAGCAAAGTAATGTCTCTGCTTTTGAATATACTGTCTAGGTTGGTCATAACTTTTCTTCCAAGGAGTAAGTGTCTTCTAATTTCATGGCTGCAGTCACCATCTGCAATGATTTTGGAGCCCCAGAAAATAAAGTCTGACACTGTTTCCACTGTTTCCCCATCTATTTCCCATGAAGTGATGGGACCAGATGCCCTGATCTTCCTTTTCTGAATGTTGAGCTTTAAGCCAACTTTTTCGCTTTCCTCTTTCACTTTCATCAAGAGGCTCTTTAGTTCTT
>SJYW01007339.1:248660-298477 GCA_006410735.1 Raphicerus campestris
TTTTCTGAATGTTGAGCTTTAAGCCAACTTTTTCGCTTTCCTCTTTCACTTTCATCAAGAGGCTCTTTAGTTCTTCTTTACTTTCTGCCCTAGGGTGGTATCATCTGCATATCTGAGGTTATTAATATTTCTCCCAGCAATTTTGATTCCAGCTTGTGTTACTTCCAGTCCAGCATTTTTCATGATGTTCTCTGCATACAAGTTAAATAAGCAGGGTGACAGTATACAGCCTTGACGTACTCCTTTTCCTATTTGGAACCATTCTGTTGTTCCATGTACAGTTCTAACTGTTGCTTTCTGACCTGCATGCAGATTTCTCAGGAGGCAGGTTAGGTGGTCTGGTATTCACATCTTTCTCAGAATTTTCCAGTTTATTGTGATCCACAAAGTCAAAGGCTTTGGCATAGTCAATAAAGCAGAAGTAGATGTTTTTCTGGAGTTCTTTTGCTTTTTCCATGATCCAGCAGATGTTGGCAAATTAAACCCCAGCAATTTTGGATCTCTGACAAGGAAATGGATAGTCTCCCCTAATGTTACAGCTCTCTTGTGATTTTTAACACCACTCTAATATGAAACTGAAGAAATCTACCTATCATTTCAAGATACGTTATGTACTTATTCTAGCTGGGGACTTGACAGAATTCATGAGCTGTTTGCTGAATCTCTTTCAAAGGCAGTGGTTAAATCCAAATTCCTTAATTTTGTAGTCAGACACCACCAAATTATGGTTCCACCTTACTGCCATTCATATTCTTCCAAAAATTACATGAAATTATATAGAATAGGCTATATTTTTAATTACTGCTGTGCTTTTTTTCAAGGACTTCTTTCTTATCACTATTTCTCTTTCCTGCCTACCTGTTATCTGTCCAAATATTGTCTGCCTGCCTCCTAGCCTCAATGCGTAAGTTGACTCTTCTCTGTAGCTCCCACTGACTCCTTAAGAGTCATCAGTTCAGTTAAGTTCAGTCGCTTAGTCATGTCCAACTCTTTGCCACCCCATGAACCTCAGCATGCCAGGCCTCCCTGTCCATCACCAACTCCTGGAGTTTATGCAAACTCATGTCCATTGAGTCGGTGATGTCATCTAACCATCTCATCCTCTGTTGTCCCCTTCTCCTCCTGCTTTCAATCTTTCCCAACATCAAGGGTCAAGTGAGTCAGTTTTTGCATCAGGTGGCCAAAATATTGTAGTTTCAGCTTCAACATCAGTTCTTCCAATGAACACCCAGGACTGATCTCCTTTAAGATGGATGGGTTGGATCTTCTTGAAGTCCAAGGGACTCTCAAGAGTCTTCTCCAACACCACATTTCAAAAGCATCAATTCTTCAGTGCTCAGCTTTCTTTTATAGTCCAACTCACACATCCAATACATGACCACTGAAAAAACCATAGCCTTGACTAGACAGACCTTTGTTGACAAAGTAATGTCTCTGCTTTTTAATATGCTGTCTAGATTGGTCATAAGTTTCTTTCCAAGGAGTAAGCGTCTTTTAATTTTATGACTGCAGTCACCAGCTGCAGTGGACTTCATCTGCCTGGCACAGAATTCCCCATACTCTATCTTCTACAGTAGATGTTAGGACATGTTTTATTTCCTCTGTTTGATTACGAGTGCTTTGATGGCACGTGTCTCAGGTAAATCAGCTTTCTCACCTACATGTAGTGCTGCTCTTTGTCAGTTCACTTAAATATGCTTAATCATTAGGTGGCAGAAAAAGGTGCATAATTTCTATAGATATGTAGTTTAAGTGAAATGTAACTGAAATATTGAATGAATATATTAAAACCATGGGACTGACTTTACTATTATATTGGCAGGGATTTTATTTAAGAGAAATGGAACCTCAAAAATAATTCTTACCATTGTGTTGATTTCTGTGAAACAATGGCACTGTTTTCCTGTGGATGTGCTCATGTGCTAAGTCACTTCAGTCATGTCCAACTCATTACTACCCCATGGACTATAACCTGCCAGGCTTCTCTGTCCATGAGATTCTCCAGGGGAGAATACTGGAATGGGTTGCCATGCCCTTTTCCAGGGAGTCTTCCTGATACTAGGGATTAAACCCAGTCTCCTGAGACTTCTGCATCAAAGGCAGATGAAGAACTGAGCCTCCAGGGGAAGCCAATAATAACACAAGTAAATAAAATCCAAAAATTCTCCTCAAATCTCATTTGAAGTTGATCTTTTAGCATTTTCTTGAATTTGTATTTCTTCCACACATCTTTCCCAGTCATACCTAATTTTAAAAAATCCAAATAAACACAATTATTTCCATGAGAGTACCAGTTGCAGAGCCAATAAATTTGAACTTGGTGATAGTCCTTTAGTGTGGTAGTTCGGTATAAAAGATGGAGCAGGTCAGATCTGGCCCTGTCCCTTCCATCTATTTATTCTATGATCCTGGGCAAGTTATTCTGCCTGGCTCATATTCACTTTGTTCTTGTTGTTTTAGACAAACTAAGCCTTCTCTAACTATTGCAACCACATGGACTGTAGCCCGTCAGGCTCTTCTGCCCATGAGATTTCCCAGGCAAAAATGCTGGAGTGGGTTATCATTTCCTTCTCCAGGGAATTTTCCCAACCCAAGGACTGAACTCATGTTTCCTGAACTGGCAGGGGGTTCTTTATCACTGAGCCACCAGGGAAGCCCCAGCTTCAGTTTGCTCATTAATAAAATGTGGGGAAGGATCTTACCCAATAGGCTTTTTATGGGGATGTAAAGCTTATGTAAGTGTTTTATATATGCGACCTACTTATACTACTCACTCTTGGCTCTTAGGCCTTACCAGCTGTAGACAAACATTGGCAGAACCAAAGTCAGACTTTTTTATTCTTTATTACCGGAACTCAGCCCAGTCATGTTTCAGGCAGATTAAGTATATTTTTAAAATGCAACATTTTCTTCTATGGAAAATTCATTTGTTAAATCAGAGTTTGGGAAGCAAAGTGGAAGACTTCAGTAACAGTGCTTCAGATATACTTTGTGCCCATATCCATTGTTTCTTTGTTTCAATTTCTTGGAAGTTAATGGTTTTCAAATGGGCCAGGAAAGGATGATGAAACACAGAGCAATAATTTCTCTTATGAATTCTTCTACAGTGCATGCCCAGAAATAACATGATTAGACTTATGTTTGTCTATCATCTGAGGAATAATGTATGTTATTTGGAATAGAAGTAATGGCAATCTGAAGCTTTTCAATTAAATTAATGCTGACACACCAATTCTCTTACCTCATACATATCATTAGATAGATTTGTATTTGACCGAATCACATGGAGGCATCTTTGTGTATCTTGAGAAATATACCTTCAATTAATGGCATACTACACACTCTGTTGAATAATTTTCTTGAGAACTAATAATTATTTTTACACATGTGTTTGGTAAATATTGTATATGAGCTCAGATCAAAGCAATTATTAAACAGAAGAAAGCATTAATTTGCCCTTTTTAAGATTATTATATAAAAATTAAATGATATCTAATCATTTGCTTGCACCAGTTGAATTTCATATAATGTCATGTCTCCCTACTGTATATAATTTAAAGGCTTTTCTGTACATAAAGAGTGTTTCCCAGAAGTGTTTTATTCTTTAATTTTCTTTATTAATTTAAAAATAATTTTGTTCTTTTGTCATATGTCCTAGAGAATAGACACATTTTCAAGTGCTAATTTTTCAGTCACATTTATATGAATGCTGCATTCAAAATTGCTATATTAGAGCTAATTACTAAAAGTTATTTCTGCTGTCTTTGAACCCAAGAAGGAAATTCTGAAGGTCAAAGCTTCTCTTGCTCTCTTGTGCATACACTCATTTTCTTTCTCTCTTTTTTTATTTGTCCTTTCTCCAGCTTGTTTCTTCTTTATATCTCTCATTAATGCTCTAAATCATTAATGTATTCTGAGGCAGTGGAAAGGAGGGATTTTTCTGTGTTAGGGATAATAGATTGGCAAGAATATGGGGAAGAGGAGCTATAATTGTCTAAACTTACAATCAGATTAAATCTGGGTTTCCCCCCATGGTCTATGCTAAGAAACTTCATTACTTCTGAGTTATGAATATGAAACCAAACCACAGACAAGACAGTATTTTAAAGAAACATACCATTAACTCAAAGTTAAAATTTTGACATTTTTTTAAGTTAAAGTATTGTCTAAAGGAAAACTTCAATTGTTTGAAATATATAAATCTCATAAAATTGAAATATATAATTTTTCCCTTTAGACTATGATTAAGTTTTACCTTGGAAAAGTGAATACAAAGATCAGTATTCCATGTGAGTATATAGTCAGAGTGATGTAAGATGGAAATAAAATCTGCTTCATTGTCAGTATTTACTTAAGAACAATAACTTATACTTTAATTTTAAACTCACTGGGATAAATCATGGTACATTATTTTTAAAGGACAAAACTTGAGGTGGAGGTCTCTTTATTTAAAAAGTTCTTGTTGTGTTAGTTAAAATAAAATAATGTTCTCCTTCTATTTACTTTTTTCAATGAATGATGAATTCATTTTCCCAAATGGCTTGATTAAAAGAATTTCCTATGCAACATACAAAGTACTGCTCAAACAATTCATAAATTTCATTTCTTTCCAAACTATTACTTAACATTAGGTAAAATAGAATACCTTTATATAACCATATCTTTATACATTTCTTCACTGAGAAGCATCCTGTGTAATTGTTCAAATGTATAAGCAACCTGTATGTTCTTTATTAATGTAGATTGCATTTTTTTTTTTGATAGCACAAGGCTGTGTGCTGTGTTCAGTTACTCAGTCATGTCTGACTCTTTGGAACCCCATGGACTATAGCCCTTGTCCTTGGGATTTTCCAGGTAAAAAGGCTGCAGCATGTTGCTATTTCCTTCTGCAGAAGATCATGACCAAGGGATCGAAACTGTGTCTCTTCCATTGACTCCATTGGTGGGCAGATTCTCTACCACTAGTGCTGCCTGGAAAGGTGCGTGTGCATGATCAGTCACTCAGTCGTGTCCATCTCTTTGCGATCCTATGGACTATAGCCCCACCTGGCTCCTCTGTCCTTGGGATTCTCCAGGCAAGAACACTGGAGTGGGTTGCCATGCCTTTCTCTAGGGTACCTTCCTGAGCCANTCTGACTCTTTGGAACCCCATGGACTATAGCCCTTGTCCTTGGGATTTTCCAGGTAAAAAGGCTGCAGCATGTTGCTATTTCCTTCTGCAGAAGATCATGACCAAGGGATCGAAACTGTGTCTCTTCCATTGACTCCATTGGTGGGCAGATTCTCTACCACTAGTGCTGCCTGGAAAGGTGCGTGTGCATGATCAGTCACTCAGTCGTGTCCATCTCTTTGCGATCCTATGGACTATAGCCCCACCTGGCTCCTCTGTCCTTGGGATTCTCCAGGCAAGAACACTGGAGTGGGTTGCCATGCCTTTCTCTAGGGTACCTTCCTGAGCCAGGGACCCAACCTGTGTCTCCAGTGGCCACTGCCTTGAAGGCAGATTCTTCACTGCTGAGCCACTAGAGAAGCCCATATAGGAAGTTGTCGATTAATATAAATCTGTGTGTGTATGTGTTTACCTTCTGTCTGTCCATAGGAAGATGGAAACACTTAATAAAAGACAATTTTGAAAAATGGCATTTTGGATAAAACATGTTTTCCCCAAGGAGATACAAGAAAAAAAAAAAAGAGTAAGGATTTATAATTTGTTTCAAGATAATTTTTATATGAAATGAATTTCTTATTATTTAGTTCATATATTCTAAGGAGAGTGAACCGTGGAATGTAAGTAGCTGTCTACTTTTGATGAATTATCCAAATATTCTAAAGTTATTTTTCCATCTTACAGATCAAAGACTGGTTGAAATTATATACCTTTTATCAGTGAACAGTTGTTTATAAACATTGGCTGATATTTCTTAACTTTTTTTCAGCCAATTAAAATGAGATATAAAAAATTCTTAACCTCCATAACTTGGTATCCTGTTACTTATGTAAGACAGTAAAGTGCTTCCCCATAGACTGGAGGAGGAAGTCAGATAAAATCGTTCACACTGCCTTTTAGAATCGTATCAATACTTTTAGCATCTCCCAAAGTTGTCACCATCCTTCTGTTTCAGAAATAGCTTTCTTTAATTTATTTTCTAAATGGATCTTAGGCTATTTTTTAAAGTTCACTCAGCTTAGAATTTGTTTTAATTTAATAGATATATTGTCTTCTCAGAATAAAAAGGTTCTAACAAAGGGATTTTCTTTTTTTTCTCCAAGCAAATAAAATTGTGATGTTCAACCAAGACATATTTTATAGGTTCTAAGGGATATTCCATACCAGCCAGTTTTCAGGAGTAAATCACCTTTGGAAGACGTGCAAATCAGAGGATGTTTGCCTTAAACAGAAGGATCTTCTTGGAGAAGATCATTCATTTCTAAGACAGAGAAGACAAGTAGTATTTCTCAATCCATAATTCGGAAGCTCACTTAAGTCATTTCCTAAATGGGCATAGACACGCAAGGAGACATCATAATTATCAAAGTATAATTTTCATAAAAGTTAAAAAATTGACTTGCTCAAATATAGATGAACAACAAATATTTTAAAACTCACTGTATTAGTTTCAGCTGCTGCTTTAATATATTACCCTGAATTTAGTGGCTTAAAGCAAGGCAAGTTAATTATTACACTGTTCTGTAGGACAGAAATTCAGCAGGAGTCTCACTGGGCAAAACCATGAAGCCTGCACAGCTGTGTTCATTCCTGAAGGCTCAAGAGGAAAGTCTGTCTCCTGCTCATTGGGGTTATTGGCAGAATTCAGTTCTGTGGCTACAGACTGAGGTCACTATGCTTTTTTTGTTGTTGTTGTTGGCTGTGAGGTAAAGACTACCCTTAGCATCAAGAATGAGTCTTCAATTTTTCACTAAGAACCAGCAATAGGACACTGAGTCCTTCTTGTCACGTTATTTTCTACCATTTTCTACTGTCAAATCTCTCTTTCTGACCACACTAGGAACAGCCCTCTGCTTTTAAGAACTTATATGTTTGGACCTATGTAGTTAATCCATGAGAATCTCTTCATCGCAAATTCCGTAACTTTAAAAGTATTGGCAAAATTCCTTTTGCCATGTAAGATAACATTCAGGAATCATAGGGATCAGGGTATGAAAGGTTTGAGGGGATCATTATTCTGCCTACCACACTCAATTTTTGTACCTTTTGACCCCCTTCTTGCATTTCAACCACACCATAACCCTTGCCACTGGTAATAACCAACAACCTGATCTCTGTTTTTATGAGATTCTTTTTTTTTTAAGATCCCACATATAAGTGAGATCATTCAGTTTTTGTCTTTCTCTGTTTGACTTATTTCATTTAAAGGAATGTCCTCAAAATCTATCCTTGTTGTCACTAAGAGCAAGATTTCATTTTTTTTTTTTTTTGGCTGAATAATACTCCATTGTATATATGTATGTGTGTAAGAGTATGTGTGTGTGTGTGTAAAATGCATTTTCTTTGTCCATTTATCTATTGCTGGAGACTTAGATTGTTTCCATATATTGACTATTTTAAATGATGTACAATGAATATAGAGCACATGTATCATTTTGATTTGGTTTCTCTGTTTTCTTTGGAAAACTACCCAGAACTGAAATTGCTGGATCATATAGTACTTCTATTTTGAGGACACTCCATACTGTTTTCCAGAATGACTATACCAATTTATAATCCCACCAACAGTGCACCAAAGATTTTTTTTTTATCCACATCCTCACCAACACTTATTGCTTGTCTTTCTGATACTAGCTACCCTAACAGGTGTGAAGTGATACCTCATTATAATTTTGATTTGCATTTCCATGATGATTAATAATGTTAATCATCTTTGCACTCATTAATTAGCTAAATACCACATTTCAGAAGAGGATAGGTGAGACTCTTATGTAAAATCTGTGGGGGAAAAAATGCTCAAACAAATTTACACAGATGGATATAAAACTGGTCAATATATTAAGGACAGCAAACTGTAAGATTTGGATTGATCTTTCAGGTCGATAAAATTTATTTTAATCATTAATAAATGGAAATTACTTACTACCTATCAGTTATTTATAAATTAATATATAATTTTGTAAATTAGTCCCTAATCAATAGTAAATTGGTCAAACAAAACTATATTTCTTAGAGTCAAACTTTATTATGGATATGATTTTTTAAAACTTATTCCCAAGCTTTGGATTTTTTTCCCTTGGATTATTATTCCTTTAATAATCCCTTAATCTATTATTGCTAAAGTCTATGCACTGGCTCTAAAAATTAATAATTCAGGTTAAGGATTGGATGTAATGAAAGCAGTTGTTCAAGGTAACTGCAGTCTTTTTGATAATTGACTGAATAAAAATAGATATTTATTATATACACAACTACATTGTGTATGTTCAAATGTATTTTAACATGTGCATGTGTTAACATAATGTAGAGACATTTATGTATCTGTATATAGATAATAAGCACATTTAAATCTGTATTTGCTAAGTACTGAGGACTCTACAATTTAAAAAGAAACACAATTTCTTCATGAAATCACAAGAAATGCCTTTCTCAATCTTCTTACATAAGGCAATTTTAATGTGATCACACTATAATAAATTACTTTAATTCAACATGTATTTATTAAAGTTCTAATATGAATACAAATTATGTTAGGTGCAGTGGTTATTAGAAAATACTGCTCTGTGCTTCCAGGTCTCAAAGTACATTCAGCCTAAAGGATGAGATGAATAAATAACCAAATAACTATGACATAATCTAAAACTTGCTCAATTTAGGGAAATATGAAATGTTATGGAAATGCAAATGCATAATTAAATACTTTTTCTTGGGGGAAGAGTTTTGGGGGAAGCTGAGGGAATGAAGATCCACTTGATTTCACTTTTCAGAGATGGGTAGGGATGAGACAGATTAATAGGAAGTGTAGGTTGGAGAGAGACAGCGAGATTCCAATGTGCTAGGAGTGGAGGGACTGCGATGAGTGGTGATGTAGTGAGGCAGGCAAGATAGGTCAGAGCCTCACTTTGCAGTCAGGTAGGTAGAGCTAAACAAATATCAGCTCTTCTCTTATGTACTTTGCGCCTTTGGCAAAGTAGTTTTTCTAATTTTGAATAAATTGTATAAAATTCTCTCTCAGGATATTCTCATAGTTCAGAGCCTGTATAAATGTTAAGTTTCCATTGTTCCACATATACCATGACTAAATCTGTATTTTCCTACAAGGAGTAGAAATTTTTTTTAAAAGATCATGGCCAATAAATAAATAAATAAATAAAAGATCATGGCCTTAGCAAAGTAGAATATGGCTTCAACAGCAAAGACTCAAATTCAGAAAGGCATTTCAATTGCTCCTGTCACACAGTAGAGGCTGAAAAATAGAACAGAGATGGGGTGGTTGTCAAAGGCTTTTGAAGGTACAAAGTTGGCTAGAATGATAACAAGGCCTCTGGCTGACATAGTATATAAGGGTGAAGGAGAATCAGACATAATCATAGAGTTCAAGGTTTAGACAAGTTGTTATCAGTGATACTATTGAAGAGAATGGATAGGATGAGGAGGAGCAAGCAGATCATTAGGGGAAATTTTTGAGTTAAGTTTTTAAATACTTATTAGAATAACTTTATGAAAGAAACTACTTTTTTAGAGCCATCTTGGAGAAGGAAATACTCCAGTATTCTTGCCTGGGAAATCCCATGGATAGACAAGCCTGGTGGGCTACAGTTCCACCATGGAGCTGCAAAGAGTCATACACAATTTAATGACTAAAGAGCAGCATGGAGAATTATTATCTTCATGAATTTTATGTTCTCTTTTCTGATAAATAAATACCTTTTAATAGTGAACAAAGAAGCAACTTTTTCATAAGATATAATCGAACTCAAAGACACACACATATACACACGACTGTATAGCTCATAAAGTTGTGATGTTTTGTTGCATTTTCATCTCACTATTTTTGCAGTTGCCTGGTTTCTTAATCTCATGGCTGTGTTTTCCACTTCTTCTGTTGTAATTGCTCCTGAAGACTGTCTAAATAGACCTTGAAAAGAGGAAAGTTGTCTTCTGTTTGCTTTGAAATCTTCCCACCAGTGCTTTGTTGCTGTGGTCACAGTAAATATTTAATACGTACCATGAAAGAGAATCATCCAATAATCTTAAATGTAGACTGCCTTAAATTCTCATTGCTAATTAATTAATTAATTTCCAATTTGGTTGACAAGAGAAAATTCAAGAGAATCTTGATATTCACAGTGGCCCTGAGAAATTCAATCTAAGGATTACAGTCTATTCTATCTCCAACACAAAACACGAAACATGAAGGAGGTCTGATTTAACCTCCCAGCTCATTTGAGTCAGTCACCTATAACTAATTAAGAAGATGTGCTTTTGAGAGGCATGTGCGGTATACCCAGCAGCCGCCTGGTCCAAGGCAGCAGAGCCAGCAGAGGGTGAAGAAACTTTTTCTTCCCCTAGGTCTGACGGGCACATATTGTGCTAATCACATTTTGCCCATGTCCAGCTTCCCCAGCTTTCCCTGTGTCATCATTCTTCCAGTTACAGTCTCCCAGGAAGGTTTTTCAGTCTCCCAGGAAGGGAGAAAGTAGGTGAACAGTTCTCATTATCATCAGCAGCAGTTGTATGTCATACTGAAAATACCCACAGCAAATTGTTAAGAACACAAGGGAAAAGGAAAGAGAAAGACTGAATGCAAAAAAAGTGCCTGAGGTAATCCATGCAAAAGCTGATAAAGAGAGAACAGGTCCCTGCCCTGAGAGCAAGCGCCCAAGGAGCTAATGCCAGGTCCCCATGCTGTACGCCATTACAAGAATCCTGTAATGTCTCCTTCTAATTCTTACTCATTAGGCTAATTTTCTTTTCAGGCCATAAGGAAACTGAAAAACTGACTTAATTTGCAGATATTTTTTAAAATAAATATTTCAACAGAAATAATTTTAACTATAAGACTTTTGAGTTGGGATTGAGAAACACCTACCATTGTGAGAAAAGGCAAGAAAAATTCCTGGGTGGGTATATTAAAAAAAAAGTCTTAAAGTTGCATTTTAAGAAGAGCATTTTAAAATAGATACCTATTTTAAAAATAAGTAGAATGCAACATACATATTTAGGGAATACTATATTGTCCATAAGTTAAATTTGATCATTCCTATTTAAAGGTTTTTAAGAAAAACATTTATTATTGAATGGCAAAATTAAATAGAGCATAATTAGAGCTAATAATATGAACAGCAGAAACCTTGAGAGTATAATTAAGTATATATATTATTATTATTTAAATTTTAATATACAGTTAAATAATATATTTCAATAAATATTTATTTATACTACAAAGCTTAGCATTTTGTGCAAGCTGATGCCTCATTTAGTTATCCTGATGAAGAAAGATGATTCCTGTTAAGGGCTCAGTAGCATATGGGGTATATAGGAATCAAGAAGAAATGTTTATTAGATTTTTATTATTTCCCATCATAACTTCTCTTTATTTTCCTCATTGTGAATGATCAACAGACGTAGTGAAAATCTGAGACAGCAATTCTGATATTTCTAAACATCACCAAATGAAACTTATTTGAAACTTGAAAATATATTTTTTTCGAGTATAGCTGTTGTGTTAGTTTCTGCTGTACAATATTTATTTTGTATATATACATGTNCTGAGCCACCAGGGAAGTCCAAGTATGTATGTGGGTACTTTGTCATAAATGAAGATGAGATTGTCATAGTGATTAGTAGAGACAGCAAAATATAGATGGAATGAGAGATTATGGATTACTTCTTTTATATGTGTTGACTTCCATGCATATTGTATTTATCCCGAATGTTAGCATTAATATGTATCAATAACTAAGTAATATGTCCTCACAATGTATTTCGGTGTTTCAGAAACTATGTTAGATGCAAGAGTAGGGCCAGAAGGCTCTCCAAATAGTGACTTTTATGCTTGGAATTGAGCTCCTACATGTAAAGCCCTNAATGTTAGCATTAATATGTATCAATAACTAAGTAATATGTCCTCACAATGTATTTCAGTGTTTCAGAAACTATGTTAGATGCAAGAGTAGGGCCAGAAGGCTCTCCAAATAGTGACTTTTATGCTTGGAATTGAGCTCCTACATGTAAAGCCCTCTAATAAATGACAATCAGCTCGATATAATGCTGACATTTCTATGGAAATGCTTTACAAACATGCTGTTGATATATTGGGAAAATCTGGTTGAAGAAACTTTTGTTAACTTTAACTTTACAGTAGAAAAGTTGTGTCATATAGCATTTGAACTGTGTACCATTTTCAAGTTGCGGCAGGAGGAAGTGAATATTGGCCTTGGAAAGTGGAACCCTGAGTTTTCTGCCTTGACTTGTAACCAGCAGACTCAGTTATTAGCACCACAGTGATTTCATTGACAAAACAGCATACTACTTCACTCTCAGTATGATTATGAAGATTAAATGAAATAATGTTTATATTGCACTCTGATATTTCTATACTATTAAGATCATTATGCCATTTAATATATAAAATAAAACAATATTGCATTGTAATTTCCCCATTGGTTCTATTCTGTACACAGTTTTAAATTATATCTCCTTATTGTGAATTATAATGTAAAAAATTGAGTAATTACAAATATAAATATGAGTAACACATTTTTCAAAGAAATACTGGAAGCATAGTTTAAATTTCTATGAAAGCTCATTGATACTTTAATTATAAGGAAGTGTTTAACCAGCATCATTATTTGGCCTTTGCNTGTGAATTATAATGTAAAAAATTGAGTAATTACAAATATAAATATGAGTAACACATTTTTCAAAGAAATACTGGAAGCATAGTTTAAATTTCTATGAAAGCTCATTGATACTTTAATTATAAGGAAGTGTTTAACCAGCATCATTATTTGGCCTTTGCATGTATTAAACAACCAAAAGCTGAAGTAGAAAATTCAATTCCACAAAAAAAAATCACTTTATAGAAAATCCAGTTTTGAATGGTTTAAATGGATTCAGATTGGCATACTAGGTGTGAATTGTAATTCCAGGTTAAGGATAGTTTCAGTGCAGGTGCCAAAATGGGAACAGCTTTGTTATTTGTAACGAACAAGATTCTGAAAGTGACTTTTGAAAAATCAAATAAAATTATGCCAAAAATACTGGTAGAGCTGGCTAAGTAATTACTGGTATTGAAATATTGCTTAATAGAGACAAAAAATCTTATTTATATTAGTCTTGGACACATTTGTATTTAGGATAAATGGGAAGAATATTCTCAAAGATAAACCGTGTGAGGGGAATTTATGAGAGGGCAATTTTTCATTGAATACTAACAAAGTATTAAAAATTGGCTTAATAACTAAAGGCTCTAATATTAAATATGCATTATTTTATCTGTAAAGAAAATAATAAAAACAAATTTCTTGTTCTTTAATTTGGATGTAAAAACAATCTTTATTTTCTACCACCACTGCCTTGTGCTATGATTTACTGTTTTTATTTGTAAACTCCAACAATCAATATAGACCATATTTGGATATTATAAACAGCTGCAAAATAACAACTATATCATGTTGAAATCATTTCAGGGATTTAATTCTTCAAAATAATCTTGGTGAGTATACATTGCATTAACTGTATAAAACACTGCCTCAAGTACCACCTCACTAATTCAAATAAAGTCTACATAGTTTTTAAATCACAGATACTTTTTTAAAATTAACACAAACATTTTGGGAAAGAAAATTCAGTTCATACTCATTTGCTCTTTGAATTTTTCTTATAAAAAGATAAGCAGTATCAGCCATATATCATTGCATTTAAGCAATAGCTTCCTACCATGGGACTCAAACTGAACATTCATCTGAGCCTTATTCAGAGGAATCAACCTTTCATATAAAATAATACTAAGATAACCTGAGGATGATAACGTCATTTTTGTTCTACCCCCATACTTATCTCTTTGAAGTCTCAAATGTATTCACATGACACCCACTGGTAAAATTGTTCCGTGGCACCTTNTTGCATTTAAGCAATAGCTTCCTACCATGGGACTCAAACTGAACATTCATCTGAGCCTTATTCAGAGGAATCAACCTTTCGTATAAAATAATACTAAGATAACCTGAGGATGATAACGTCATTTTTGTTCTAGCCCCATACTTATCTCTTTGAAGTCTCAAATGTATTCACATGACACCCACTGGTAAAACTGTTCCGTGGCACCTTGTAACAAACAGAATTAGGCCCCATTTCAGATAATGCTTGATTTCTGTCCCTGTGGTTCTTAAAATTTAGTGCAGGTCAAAATCCCAGGAGACTTGTTCAACCACAAATTGCTAATACCTACTCTGTAGGAGTGAGATATCACCTCAGAATGTGTGTTTCTAACAGCTTCTCAGGATGCTGAATGTGCAAGTCAGGGACCATGCTTTAAGAAGTGTTCTAGCTGCCTGTAGTTACTTGCAAGAGGCTTAGTATTTTTCGTCTCTCCAATCATGGCTTATGCCTCTCTCTGTGCCTGGAACAAATACCATCTTGTTTCCCACATGCTTAATTCTGAATTGTCATTCAAAACAGAAACCAGGAAACCTTTCTTTGTTTGTTCATTTTTTACTTCTTCAGCCTTCAATCTGAGATAAAGGACTTTCTTTTGCACTTTCATGGAATCCTGTGCGTGTCTCTATTAATTCATATGGCACAATGTACTGAAATCACATTTTTGAATACTTTTCCATCAGATTGTGAGTTTATCAAAGACAGGGACCATGAAGAGTTAATACTTGCATCCCCAAAGCTACCATATTGTGGGGCACCCTTCAAACATCCGGTGATTTGTAATGTTCTTTTTATGTTTCTGTATGCAAACTTTGAAAATGACCAACAACTATACAGATAATAATAAAGGACTGAAAGTAAAGAATATCCCAGGAATAATCAATAGAAAGAGGATGGTAGAGATGGAATGTCAAGTGCAAGCTCAATTCTTCCAACAGGTGCCACCTAGGAGAAGGTTAATTTAAAAGAAAGTTAATGACTCAGTGAAATTAGCTGAAAAGGATTGTTTTGTCTAGGACTTAATTTGTAGGTATGGCTCATGTTCTGAAATAAATCTTATTTTTGAGTGTAAACTTCTGCAAAGTATAATAAATTCAAAAGATCTTTAATGCAAAATAATGCTTTATTCTTCATTTAATTCAAAGTTTTCATACCATTGTATGCAACAACATACTATTTGCATGTTGTTTAATAGCTCTAAATTGTACTTGAAACAGATGAAAGATTCTTTTTTCCTAGGTTGATAATACTTGTCCCATACCTGGATTCATGTGAAGTGTTCCCAGACTTCAGAAATGCTCAAGTTACAATGATTTCATTTCTGGAATAATGGAAAGATCACAGTCCTCCATTATTTATATTTTAAACTGAAGTTTTATCATTATGCGTTGGAGTGGGAGGAAGAAGGTTGCAGGCAACACTAAGGGCAATTCTGCAAAACACATATTTCTGTAAGAAAAATATATCATGGAAGGCCATAGAGACAGGAAGAAGGGTCAGGAACATAAAAATCTAGGGACTTATGAAGGCTGGTCATGTTCAATTTATGAAACATAGGTAGTAACAGCTGAATAAATAGAAGGTAGCCAAATCATATTTCAATTAAGTATCCTTGAAGCTTCAGACTTAAAAATGCCATCTGATCTCTCTAGGGAATTTGCCAGACTGCACTTTTATTGGAGATAATTAGGGTTTACAAGAAAGCAATGTGATGATCAATAAGACTTTATGGGTCATACTTACTCTGTAATGATATCTTGTGNTTTTTTTTTTTTGAGCAGCAGACTATTAGAAGAACTGTATTTAAAATACATTGATTTATTTATTTGGTAATGGAAAGATAATTTTTAATCAAACTATATAATGATCCTTTCATGAGTTAGAGTACAAATGTGAGAAAAATGGAAAAGGGTCATATATCAAACAATAGAATATATTCACATAAAATTCAGAAAACATTTTTCCTTGAGTCTTAATTCTAGAAATTAACATGTAGTTCAATCTTTGAGAGGACTTCTGTCTTATTCCTCATTTATGCTGAATGTATACCAATGCCGTTGCTGCTGCTGCTGCTGCTAAGTTGCTTCAGTCATGTCCGACTCTGTGCGACCCCATAGATGGCAGTCCACCAGGCTCCCCCATCCCTGGGATTCTCCAGGAAAGAACACTGGAGGGGGTTGCCATTTCCTTCTCCAATGCATGAGAGTGAAAAGTGAAAGTGAAGTCACTCAGTCGTGTCTGACTCTTTGCAACCTCATGGACTGCAGCCTCCCAGGCTCCTCTGTCCATGGGATTTTCCAGGCAAGCGTACTGGAGTGGGGTGCCATCGCCTTCTCCATTAGGGACAGACAAATAGATTAATGACATCCTTGCTACTAACTTCAATTCAGGAATTGCTCCAAGAAAGACCACTATACCATTAATGACAAAAAACCACGCTTAAACTTTAAAAGCAAAAGCCATGCCTCCATATTCTTTCCTTTTATTTCCACTTAAGATCAGAAAATTTGAATCCTTTCTATCACCATTTATTGCTTCTTCAGGCCAAAACTGTATTTACTATTGATTGACAAGAAATTATTATATAAGATAAATGCTATGCATTTGTTTTCTCTCTTATTTTTCCTTTTTGTTCCATATTCACTCATCTGCCTTCTCCATCCCCAGCTTTTACATGTCTCATCTTTTTGCCATAATTGTCTGATGACTCAATTTAGTTACTGATTTTCATACTGTGCTCAAAAGATGACATGGCTCATTTTGAAAAAGCAGCAATTATTGTGCAGAACACAGTTTGCATAGCCTGGAACAATTTCAGTAAAATCAAATCAAATAAAAATATTTATGAGCACACACAATAGGAAAGCCACTGTGGTGGGTGCATTTGAGGATACAAAGAAACAAAGCAGTTCCTGCTCTTAAAATGCTTATGATCTATCCACTTGGAAGTTCAAGACATTAGTAAGAAACCTAAATATCAGTAATAGATCACAATGATAGTGAAAGCCCCATTAGGAGAGGAAGGAACCGGAAGTAAGTGATTAATTGCTGAAGATGTGATTAGCACATTAGGCATTCAGAAAGCAGAATCATCACTTTATATCGGGATGCTGAGAGCAGAACTCAGGACTTCAGTGGTCTGAAATCATATCACAGATTTGGGTGGGTGGTGATGGTAAGGCACAGAGAGGGTAAAGGCTAAGGAAGAGGTTAGCAGAAATATTGGAAGGCAACTCAAGCAAGACACATGGTGAGAGGAAATCTCCAGAGAGAGCAAATCAATTTCAGTGTTTTGTAGATAGTGACTCTTTAGTCTGGTGAGAGAGAACAGGTTTCATACCAACATATCAAAAACTGGGAATTATCTTACAGTCACCGAGGAGTCACTGATTCAGAGACACGATATTTGAGCAAGAAAGTGGCATGGTCCCAGCAGTGTTTTCTGAAGATTAATAAAATACCACTGTTTGTTGGACTATTTGGATAAGGAAGTCGGAGTGGATCAAGACAGAAGTGTCGCACAATTAACTCCAGGTTATAATAGAAAATGGGAAATCAGTCCTTTCGTATAGAAGCTGTCTCATGACTGAAGCAGTGGGAGATCTGTGTGGTGTTGTCTGAATAACTGCTGTGTGCCATACTCTATCCTAGACCCTGGAATTACTGCATAAAGTGAACATAAGCATGGTCTTTGCTCTTCTTGAACTATCCAGAAGAGAAAAACATAATAATTAACTATACAAACAAATGTGTAATTTGAAATAAGAAAAATAGTATAAAGAAAACAAATGGCAGCCTTAACAATGTGTATATGTATGTGTACATAAATTATGAAGAGTGATATGTGTGGAGAAATTCCCTGAAAATGGACATTTTGGTGAGATTTAAGAATGAGTAGGTATTATTTCTGTAAAAGGGACTGGATAAGAGACTTTTAGGAAGAGGAGAGAAACATATGCAAAGTTAAATGGGAAATAGCACTGATATATTTGGGTACAAAAAGAAGGCAGATTTGGCTACAAAAATAAAAACAGAAAAATGGAATGAAATGAGGCTAACAAGATGGGCTTTGAAGTAAGGCTTCAAAGTGCTTTATCTTTAATAGAAATTGTTAGCCAGTAATGGATTTTTAAGAGGAAGCATTTTGAGAAGACTGGGCTTCCCATGTGGCTCGGGGTAAAGAATCCACCTGAAATGAGCAAAATCTATCTGATTCAGCTATTAATATTTTGGAACTCTGAGGTCCATTGAAGGCTTGTAACTTCTAGAACAAGGCTTGTACAGTCAGTTGCAGTTATTTCTGATCAGTTTCAGCTCTTAACACAGTAGATGCTAACCACTCCCCAGCCCCAGCCCCATGGCAGGCAGCTATGCACCTGTGCCTGGATCAACCTACACACAGCTTATGGAAATAAGGCTGGATAAGAAGATTCAGCCTTCCAAATATTGGTGAAGTGTGTTCTGATTGTTGATTGCTGCTTCTGGCTACAGTGCATGGGTGCATGCTAAGCCACTTCAGTTGTGTCCAACTCTTTGCGACCCCATGGACGATAGCCTGCCATGCTCCTCTGTCCATGGGATTCTCTGGGTAAGAACACTGAAGTGGATTGCCATGCCTGCCTCCAGAGAATATTCCAAACCCATGTCTCCTGCAGCTCCTGCATTATAGATGGATTCTTCATACAGGCAATCCACTCCAGTATTCTTGCCTGGAGAATCCCATGGACGGAGAAGCCTAGTAGGTTACAGTCCACAGGGTCACAAAGAGTTGGACACAATTGAGCGACTTCACCTTACCTTACCTTACCTTCACTGCTGAGCCACCAGAGAAGGCCCTTCTGGCTACAAAGATGCAGACAAAACCATGAGCAGCTGTTTTGTTGTGCCTCCTCACATTATTGCAGGCCCTTCTCCAACTGAAGTGATTTCCAGGGTTCAAAGAGCAGTGTTCTCCCTCCCCTCTTCACCTGCTTTCTATTTTTCCTCTTTGGGGAACTAGATATTAAAGACATTAAGACTAAGAAAGACAATAACAAAGACGGTTCAAATTACATAACAGTTGCACTCATTTCACATGCTAGCAAGACATGCTCAAAATCCTTCAAACTAGGCTTCAGCAGTATAAGAACTGAGAACTTCCAGATGTACAAGCTGGATTTAGAAAAGACAGGGGGACCAGAGATCAAATTGCCAATATCTGCTGAATCATGGAAAAAGCAAGACAATTCCAAGAAATCATCTGCAAATGCTTCATCAACTAAGCTAACACCTTTCACTATAAGGATCATATAAAACTGTGGAAAATTCTTCAAGGGATGGGAATACCAGACCCCCTTACCTGTATCCTGAGAAACCTGTATGCAGGTCAAGAAGCAATAATTAGAACCAGACATGACCACTGGACTGGTACAAACTTGGGAAAGGAGTACGTCGAGCCTGTATATAGTTACCTTGCTTAACTGATATGCAGAGTACATCCTGCAAAATGTCAGGCTGGATGACTCACAAGCTGGAATCAAGATTGCCGGGACAAATATCTACAACTTCTATTATGCAGATGATACCACTCTAGTGAGAAAAAGTGAAGAGGACCTTAAGAGCCTTTTGAAGAAAGTGAATGAAGAGAGTGAAAAGGCTGGCTTAAAACTCAACATTCAAAATATGAAGATCATGGCATCTGGTCCAACACTGAATGGCAAATAGACAGGTGAAAAGTGGAAACAGTGACATTTATTTTCTTGTGTTCCAGCATCAGTGTGGATGGTAACTGCAGCCATGAAAGATGCTTGCTCCTTAGAAAAATTTCAGCAAACTCTGGAAGACAGTGAAAGAACAAGAAGGCTGGTGTGCTACACTTCATCAGGTGGCAGAGAGTTTGACATGACTTAGCAACTGAAAAATAAAAACAAAAATATACATGTGATATGTGTATATCATTTGATAAACACTTCCAAGCATTTTTCTAAGATATATGCTAAAGAGTCGAACTGCAATAATGATATAGACTATGCATATTCTCTACTTGATAACTGCTCACAATTTTTCAAAATTAGTTGTAAAATTATATGTTCCCATTAACTGTATATGGAATACATCATTATTCTTTCTGGATAATGCTTTATCTCATAAGATTTAAACATTTTTCAAATATAGTGGTTATGATGGAATTTCACATCTGGCAAAGAAATTATCTGAAAAGATAAAGCAAATGTTGAAAGTTCTCTCACTTTATATATTCTATAATTCTATATAGCTTGAAATTTTACCAAATGAGCTTATATTGATTTTTTTATATTGATTTTTAAATGACAGCAAAAGCAAAGAAAAAAATAGATAAGACAGTAATAAAATTCAGCTATTTTTGAAAGCTTGTTTATCATATAATTAGCAAATACCCTTCACTTGACAAATTGAGAAATGAAGAGTGTACAGCAAAATCTTGTCCTGGGGACAAAAGTAGATATGCATATGTGTTATTTTTCACTTAAGTCACAAAGACAAAACAATAAATTTTTTTGTAATTGGCAATCTTCCAAATACTGGGTTCCTTGCATATAGCAATATGTAGCAGTTAAAAATGCCCAAGTAAACTAACAACATTCTGTGTCTTAGGACTTTATGGTAATTTTATCCATTTGTGGAATCACATGTTGTCTACAGTGATTCTATGATATTTTATTCAACCTTTATTAAGGGTTCTAACCTACATTGCATTTTATCAGCATATGTCCATTTCTGCCTTCCCCATTGGATCTTTCTGTAAGAACTTTGGCTTTGAAATCATACAGACTGAGTTTAAATCCCAATTCTGTGACATATTAATTGTGTTTATGTGGATGACTAGTCCTTGAGCTAAAATAGCATTTTCTCTGAAATGCTAACTTTGTTGTGGTGGGGGGTGGGTACACAATTTATAATGAATAAGTAGATATTTTGTAGACTTAGTGAAAGGAACATGCATATGTAAAGATGAGAATTTAGTGAAGACCATCTCCTCAGTTACTGCTTAATTATTGCAACCACCTGGTAAGAAACATTTTCCCCTCTCTTGGCTCCCACACATCTTCCATTGAGTAGAGTGAAATTAGAGTGATTTTTCTAAAACACAGTATTATTCATGGATTAACCCAGCTGAAAAACTTTAATAATGGCCCTTAATGTTAAGTTTAAAATCCTTTAATGTAACTTATAAAGCTGTTCATGACTGACTTCTTCCTCTATCCAGTCTCCTCTCTTGTTATCACTTACTGGTTCTTCCAGTCATCCTGTTTTCTTGTGATTTCTCTAATTCTAGAGAAATAGATATATATGTTTTTCTCTACTTTGAAGCCATAGATGTAGCTGGCATTAGTGCACTGGTGGTGGGTGTCTTTGACATATGGAGCACCTCTATGCCGTTTACTTTGGCCTTTAAGCCTGATCCCTGATTCATCACTTCCATTTTATAATATATTCCTGTTGGCCCCACCACATTTTTCAACTTGATGAGTTGTACACAAAGTAACTAATGATGAGCAGTTTTACCAGAGTCACTACTGCTGCCCCACTNTTTTCTCTACTTTGAAGCCATAGATGCAGCTGGCATTAGTGCACTGGTGGTGGGTGTCTTTGACAGATGGAGCACCTCTATGCAGTTTACTTTGGCCTTTAAGCCTGATCCCTGATTCATCACTTCCGTTTTATAATGTATTCCTGTTGGCCCCACCACACTTTTCAACTTGATGAGTTGTACACAAAGTAACTAATGATGAGCAGTTTTACCAGAGTCACTACTGCTGCCCCATTGTTATATGCCTGGTTCCTAAGATCTAATAACTAAGAACTACTTTTTAAAGAATAATCTCTACAACACACAGAATAGGCTCCTCTAAGGATCTATGCTGTGAATGTCTTACAGTGACTTGTCACAAAATTACCGAAATATGTTTCTCTACACAGATACTCAAGTTCCCTGGTATCTGCTGGGTCTGTGGCCCAAGTTGGATGACTACTTATACTACCTTCTGGGAAAGTGAAAGTAATGCTACATTCAATTAGAAGGAAAGACTGTTCCCTGGCCATTCTAAAGATCTTATGCCACACAACCAACAAATAAAAAATCTCCTAGTTGGATTAAGTGTTTTCAGTTGTCAAGAGAAAATTATGTTGTTGTTATGCAAATTTTGGCAAAGAAAACTATCTGAAACCTAAGGCCTTCATTCTGAGGTGGGGGCTATGATTCGTGCTTCACTGACCACTGAGACTCTTACAAGAGAAATACATTATACAGAATTAGAAGAAGGAAGCCACATATGTTACAGTTTTGAGACCAGTTGCAGAAAGAAGGGCTAAAGCATGTTTTCATATTTGTTCTCTGTTCATTATCGATATATGCATAATTGTACATAGAACTATGTGATTTTTTTCTCTTTCCTTCTTTTCCTTTTTATTTTATATAAAATTTATAGGAGAAAACTATTTAGTGTTTAGCTAAAGAAATTATCAGAGATTGTGTAATAAAATAATATGGTCATAGTGAATGTGCATCTTAGTGTTTGGAGAAATGGTAAAAACTTCATTTCTAAGAAGGACAGCTGTATTTTGTTAGGTGAGAAAAACAAAGTTGCCTCATTGCCATATGGAAGTTCAAATGTGTGTTTCAGAAGGCAGTGGAAATTGTGTCCACAAAAGTGAGTTCTTCCAGTTATCAGGGTATTTCCTGTCAGCTCTTAATTCACCATCGGTACCTCCATAGTAATAATGGAGCTTGTGCTGGCATAAATTTCTTTTTTGCTCCAAGTACAACTTTCAATTTTGATAGTAGGGGGTACCAGAGGACCATTACAAGAGGACAGAGTTTTTCTTTCTGGTTAATGTGTCCTTCCTTTCACTTTTTTTCATTCCTATTGCATGGTTTCCAGAAGCATGAAAGAGGAACATCCAGTGATGGTCAATCCCAGCTGTGCACCTAGAGTGTGTAATCTCTCGGCAAGCTCAAGTCCTCACCCTCAGAAGATGGGTGGCTGACTCACAGTGGGACGCTTATGCAGACAGTGTAAACCCTAGACTTTGTACTGTCCAGCTGCTAGATTCTGAATCAATCTGCACTTTTGTCTTCCGGTTTTAGACCCTCTGCACCCTGGAAAGCTGTTTCCTGCTTGCCAGTCCCAGCTGCTGTTCTGTACATATCTCTACCCCTCGTGCCTGTGCCAGTCGCAGTGCTCCCCTTCCTTGGGGAGGTATATTTGACCTCTCACCTTTAGCCCACATATCATGAAAGTTATTTCTTGCTGGCCCAGTGACTGTGGGCAACTCAGGCAGTTTCTCCACCCTCCAGTGTGCTGTACCCACACTTTCTTCAGTAATATCTAAATTCCAACTTTGGAATGGGAGTTCCCTCCCAAAGTCCTTCCTTCCTTGATGGTGTGCCTTTCAGCCTTAGGACATTCTTAGAGTTCTTGTTACTCTTTGTATTTGCTCCCTAGTCATAGTTAACCATTCTTTATACTAAATTTTCCCGGTTCAAATTGTGAGTTTTGTTTCCTGGTATATCTCTACTCTTGTAGGATCAAGTGAATTTGAAAATTGTGGATTTGTAGTGTTCTTAATACAATTATCTCTAGCACTGCACAATGCCCTGGAAAGACAAAAAAAAAAAAAAAATACTATGGAAGGTCAGGGAGTGAAGAGTGATAAAATTGTGACTGAAAAATATTTCTGCTAAAATTCAATGCAGTCTTTGTCATTTTCTTTCACATAAAAATGCAGAACATTAGTCCTGTCAATTATATCTGCAACATACAGTTTGAATCCTTGTTACCACTTTCTACCTCCATTGCTACTACCTAAATTCATGCAGTTATCATCTTTCATTTATATGACAATTAACTCTTCTAACTAATCAAATCATTTCCCTCATGCACTCCTTTAAACTGTACTTTACATAGAAAATTATCTAATTTTCATAACATATTTCAAGCATTAAAAGCTTTACTGAAATTTTAATGTATCTGTAATTTTCTTGGTTAGTGTTGTGGTTTGTTTTTTCATTTCTAAAATCTATAGAACATTGAGTCAGTTTTGTTCTTCATTATATCTGTAGCTCTAAGCAGAATATTGGCATATACAGTTGGAACTCATTTGCTGAATCAGTGAAAGAATGGCAAGAAATTAGAAATCTGTTTTTGATGAGTTCTTTAAATTGATATCTAATCTGAACATTTTAATGCATTGAAAAATGAAATGGTATTTTCCCTATAAAATTGGTGTTTTCAGAATAATAGGATAAGATGGTACATATTAGAACAGTGTTTGGAGAAGGAAAAATGCAATGGGTATTACTGTTTGGTGATATCAGATTCTATGACAGCTGAGAGAGGATAAATTAACAGGGATGCCTCAAAGAAAAAATGCATGAAGTAGAATTGTTTTTTAATGAGTAGGAGATGCCAGAGGATAAGAAGACCAGGCAGAAAGCATGAAATAAGGAAGCATGCAAGAAAATCAAGGTTTGTATTACATCTAGAGAGGCTGATCATAGGCTATATTAAGAATAAAGCAACTAGCTCTTTAAAAGAAGTAAAGAAGTAATATTATTCATATAAGGGGGATTAATAGCAACTTTATTTTTAAATTTTATTGTCAAAGTGTGATTGCTTTACAATGCATTAGTTTCTACTATAGAACAAAGTGAATCAGCCACATGTATACATGTATTCCGTCCCTCATGGGCCTTCCCCCCATCCCACTTCTCTAGGACATCACAGAGCACGGAGCTGAGCTCCCTGTGCTATACGGCAGCTTCCAACTAGCTATTTATTGTACTTGTGGTAGTATATATATGGCAGTGCTACTTTCTCAATTCATCCCACTCTCCCCATCCCCAACCCAAGTCCACATGTCCACTCTCTGCATCTGCACCTGTATTCCTGCTCCGCAAATAGGTTCATTTGCACCATTTTTCTAGAATCCATATATATGTGTCAATTTATAATATATTTTCTTTCTCTTTCTGACTTACTTCAATCTGTATGACTCTAGGTTCATCAACATCACTTCAAATGATCCAATTTCATTCCTTTTTTATGGATGAGTAATATTCCATTGCATATATATGTTGTGTGGGTAGATATATATACACATATATACATATAACATCTTTATCCATTCATCTGTTGATGGACATGATATTTAGGTTGCTTCCATGTCCTAGCTATTATCCATAGTGCTGCAATGAACACTGGGTACATGTGTCTCTTTGAAGTATGGTTTTCTTAGAGTATAGTAGACCTTTGTCATTCTTCATAGTGTTTAACTTTTGAAACCCTTTCTATGTGTGGAGAATCCGCTGACTTGTGGAGCAAAGCACACATCCAACTACAGAAGTGAAAAGTGCTAGAAGTAAAAATTGCTTTCTATGCTTCTGTTGAATGTAGGGCTCAGGTAAGGGATGTAGAACAACCAGGTAGACACATCTCAGCTGCTTAATCTCAAGGGAGTGACCAGGTAGGTATGGAAACAAAGGGATCAGCTAATGCTTACTTTCCAAAGTTGTCCATGGGTGTTCCGAATTGAAAGCATTCTTTTTTTTTTTTTTCCAGAATTGATGATACAGAGCAACATCACTGGTATCTTTGATGACAGATTTTAGCAGCATAATTTTGGATACTCTTTCCCAAATGGATGACTTGTAAATATGGTTCTCAAGCACTGTCATAGATCGTGAGTTTCTCAATATCCTCCTAAGGAAATGCCTTCAGCTAAAATCATTCAGATTTCTGCTTCCTGGTACTTGTATGTAAGAACTTTTGGTTTAGAAGATCTAAATCAGTTGAAAAATCTACAATAATTTAAAGTATTTAACTGGGAATTATTCTGGAAAGATGAATTAGTAAAATTAATCTAGAAACAATTTGTAATCATCATAAAAGATAAAAGAGGCTTGAGGCAGTAATACAAAAAGGGAGACAAAAAGAGATAATATGCATGGGCATTTCATAGGAAAAGTGATACAAATTACTTATAAGCATATGAATAGATATTCAATCTCATTCATAAATAATAAAATGCAAATTAAAACAATAAAGAAACAGATTGGCAAATATTAAGGTGTGATAACACAAGGCTTAGAAGAGAGTAGAGAAATCGCATCTTCATACATTGCTAAGAGCACATTGTTTCAGCTACTTTGGAAATGATTTAGAAATATATTTGTGTGCATGAATGATAATTTTTTGGACTGATACACATAAAACTGTGGCAGTAGAAAAAAATGGAGTATTTGTGCCAGAAAAGAACTTCAAATTTCACTAGGTTTTTTTCACTGTGAATAAGAATTAATAATCAGACATACTGGAAAATAAAAATGGAAACAGCTAAGGTCAAACTTGAAGAGAAAACTTAAGTAGAGAGAAAGCCTATTGAAAGTAAAGTACAAAATCAAAATATAATTCAAAGACAAAACCTCCATGGAAAATGATTAGATATATGAAGTGAAGAGCACAGAGAAGTAAAATGCTATTTAGGCTTGTGGGAGCCAGGTAATTAATAAAAGTAGAATTATCAAAAACCAAATATGATAAATTAGGAATAAAATTGTTTTAATGATTGAAATGAATATCATTTAAAAATGTGTTTGAGAAGTCTTTCAGGATATTCAGCTAGATAACACAACAGATAGTTTTAGATTATAGACTAAATCAGTCAAGGGGTATCAAGGTTCAGAAATTTAGGAAGTACTGAAAAAGTTGAGATGGCTTTAACTGTGGGTGGTGCTGCCAAAGAAAATAGACCAATAAAGGTGAAAAGAGGTTAAGGCTTTGAATCCTGTAACACAGCTTCATTTAGGCAGTAATGAAACAGGAGGAGTCAGTAAAGAATAAAAGATTAGAACAGGCTGTGTGTCAAGAGAAACAGCAGAATAGTATATGTTTATTGGATCTAAGGGATACTACAGTTTTAAGAAGATAGTCAGCTGTGTGGGTAGTTACAGAGGAATTGATAGAGATCCAAACTGAGAAAGGGTCACTTGATTTTGTGATTAGATGGTCAGTTTCGAGCTATGCAGTGGTAGATACCAGATTGCAAGCAGTCCCAATGCACAAGACAGTGGAAAGAGCAAGAAAAATAGTAGGTTTAAAATTACTCTTTTGAAAGCTTAGTCACAAAAGGAGAGAAAAATAGAAAGATAATTCAGGGCATTAGGAGAGCTTTAACACATGTGCACAACTCTTGTGAAGATATATTGCTTTGTGTTAGAATATTAGTCCTTTTTAATGAAGAAAAACACAGGAAGTCAACATTTAGAAGACAGACTTTAGAGCTGGGAAATATTACCATTGTGTGTGTGTGTGTGTGTGCATGCATGTGCACGAAACTGAATCTCAGGGTTCTGAAATATAAAATCTATGTGTGCTTGACATAGACAGATCTGGGTCGTAGGTGATGCTTGTCTTTCCCCACTTTGGGTAAGGCCAAAAGTCAAGGGATGCTGGGTATGGGGCCTTCCAGTGGGAGTCCTTAGCAGGGAATTATTAAATCTAAAAAAAGTAAAAATAAACTATCTACTTTTGTATCTTTCTTCTGTAATACATGAACCCTTACTTAAGCTGTGATTATATCTTCCAGCTGGGTTTCACTTGTGCAACAAGGAATTAAGAGAAAGATTCTGTCTTTATGGTTAAAACATTACAAGAGTTTAACATACAGCCCTCATACCTCCAACTGCCTTGTCCAGCAGTACTTAGTGTCTGAGATATCTCTAAAAGGGAGAAGAATCTTAGGTCAATGATCGGGACTGTAACACCTAGAAAGCTTTTATCCACAGGAAAAGTCCTCCCTACATTGCTTTGGAATACCTGAAATTGATTTCATTTGTATATTTGACTGATACATTATACAATTATAGAAAAAAAATCTGAGAAGTTTTAAGAGTATAGGGAGCTCTACCATATTTATTAAAATAACCAAAGAAATCACTGGTAAGAAGGATAGAATGGATATGCCAAATATGACAGGTTTCTTATTTTAGTGGAATTGATATTTTTCTGAAATTTTTATCTCCAAATGGATAGGAGAATACTTTTAACTCTTTTGAATACATCAAGGGATAGTTACCTCATGACCAGAGTTACAGTATATGAGGTTAGCTAGTGTAAAAAAAAAAAAAAGCACTCAGTTTTATTGAGAGGGCATTGATACGTTCCTAATTCAATATGATACCACCTACAGAGTTGACAGATTGGGTCAGCTTCATCAAACACTGGGCAGTTCCTTGATGGAAAAAGTAATGCATCAGATCAGTCACTTGTAGTCCAATCAATCAGAATACTGGCTATATGCCTGAAATTTTGAATTTTTAATGTTTCCTTTTGGCATGATGCAGGCATAACCACTTTCAATAGCATGCAATGCTTAAGGTAATCGTTAATTTTACTACATTTTATATTTCCTCATCTACTCTGTCCTCACAAAACAAAATAACAATCAAATCACATAACAGGAAAGAGCATTTTATTTTTTTAAAGCATTTCATTTCTAACCAATAAGATGACTCAGTATATATGGAAGAGCTATTTAAAATGTCTTCTTTATGAATATTCAGCTTAATTCAGATTAAGCTTTACCATTAGGACAAGTGAGGCAGAATGCTGACTATACCATACTAAAACACTTTTAAAAACTACTTTTTTTGGAATGCCATATGTAAAGAGTGAATGTTAACAAGCAGTTGGGCAACTAGTATTTTTTTCCTGTCAAAAATGATATACTTTTTATATCTATATTATTCCTGTGTAGTCCTCAAAATGACTACAGTGAGAAAGCTTTGAATGTTAATTTACCAGAGACAGGAATACACATTTATATCTACGGCACTTAAAAAGTACATCTTTTTTCCCCTTACAGTGACACATTATAATGATGTCAAGGTCCTGAAAAAAGAGCATGACATTAACAAGATGGAAGGCTAACTTAATGGAAGTTCCATTGATAAAATGCCATCCTCACAAAGCTAGTAATTGTTCTTTGGCTATTATACCGTTACCAAAGAAGCAATATATCAGATGTCTGCTCATCTAGGCATAACTCTGAAAGATTCTGAGACACTGTAAATTGTATATCACTAAACTCTAGAACATTAAAAGCAACTAACTCATTCATTAATTATTGTATCTCACTGACTAGAATCAAGAATTATGACAGACAATTTAATCATTAAAAACTTCATGCATAGTTATTTGAAAGTGTTATTTTCTTTTAAAATGAAATACATCTCTAGGGGAAAAGTCAAAGATTCTATGTCTCATGCATACATTAATAACCATATAGCATTGGATTGCAAAGTATTCAAATTATGTTTGAGTTTTATTGTAAGTTTCTAGATCTTCATAAGAAGCTTAATGTTATTATGCCACATAAAGTGTTGAGGTTCATTCTAACAGCAGATAAAATAGCTTTACAATGACTACGGTTCAATTAAAGTTGAAATTAAAACTTTAAAATTTAGAATATGTAATTTGGTATTTGTATTTTCATAATATGCATTATCAGTCAAGTTCCTGTAAATCATCTTTATGCTGCTGTTTTTCTTAGTAAGTTATTAAAGTTAGCGTTTGTGCTGTCACCTGTCCCAAGAGCTTACTGTGATTATTACTTGCAGTCACAGAGAATACTTGCAACTCTTATGCACTTGTAGAATCATATAAAGAGATTTGTTCAACGTGGTGAAATATCTATATGTACCTCATGCCCCTCTCCCTAATGCCATTTAAAACTGAGTATCAAACAGTTGCATACAACAGTTTGCAAGCATGCGCTAAAATATGTGCTAAAATATATCTTTCCCTCAAGGAAAGGTGAGAAAAGACATTAGAAAATTATCAAATTTACCTAAATCTCTCAACCAAGGACCTCTTTATCTACTTTTCTCACATTGCTAGTATGTATTCATTGCACAATTATCCATCAACCCCTTATCATACACCACTCACTGTGAAAGGCACAGATACAACTTTCCTCAGTTGTTTCTCTGATAAGCAGACTTTGAGCCAAGGGGTTGGGGAAACAATGTGGGCAAAGCAAGAGAGTCAAGCAAAGCTGTAATTTTAGATGAAGTCCCAGCCTCTGCCTGTTTCCTGAGGGTAGGGGCTCTAGAGTGGCCAGTCATCTCTTGGATGAGGGAATTAGGATTCCCTCCCTAACTCCCTCAGTGTTACCAGGAGAATTACTCAGTCATTGCCTACAGGCCTGGCTGCATCAGCAGAAAATAAATCCCCACGCACTTGTTTCTTCTACTGGGCATGGTAGCCTCAAGCACACACACCATCTTCCTAAGCTCACAGCAACACACAGAGATTCTGGGAATGTGTGCACAGCCTCTCAGGGATGCAAAATGTCAGCTGCACAATTCTAATAAGAAACAGTACTTGTACTAAAACAGTTTTATAGTGGGTTTGAATTTAAGAAGCAAACCAAAAATAAAAAGTTCCATTCTTTGTTATTTGAACTGCTGTTGATAGATAAGAACCAACATAAATTGGTAACATCAAAGGCAAGCTTGTACCCAGAGGTTTACAAATGGATGCTATCTGGCCTATGGCAAACTCAATTTAGTAGTTACTAACACTTATCTTCAATATCACCCAAATATATTTTCTTTTTTTTTCATTTCTCCATAAATGCATATGGAAAAGAGCCATTTTGGAACTGTACATGCAAAACCCATATGGCTAAAGGCTGCTGAATGCCTGGGAGATTATCCCAAGAAGTTCTGCAGTTAGTTTTATATTCACTGCACTCACTGTTAGTTCGGTAATTGTAAAATTAAGAACGAGTAAATGTAAAGAGATAAAAGGTGTTATAACTACCCCTTAATTAGTATGTTTTAAATGAATTTGAAACTTTGCAATTAGATATCAAGTTATTTCAGTTATTTTGTGGGAAATAGACGACAAAAGAAAAAATGTTATCCACTATTGAGGCATTTTTGTGTGTGTGAAAGCTGTTAAAATAGAAGTTTTATCCAACTGGCTAAGCACCCATCTGCTGGGCAGATAATAATTCTGATTATGTGCAACCACAGCAGATATCCATTGTAAGACATTAAGTTATTTATTAGTCTATATATGTTGGCTTCTCTCCTGATTACATTAAAAATGCTGCAGTGTAAAAGACACTTTAATAAAAGCTCAGTGATATTTGTACTCATGCCAAATAATTCTCTTAAGAGAATAAAGTCTTTAAAGAAACATCTTTCAGGAACTGGTAAGGACATTTACTTTTCTCTTTACACATAGGAAGGTAGACGAGGCTAAGAGTGACATTGCGTGCATGTGAAGTCACTTCAGTTGTGTCTTACTGTTTGCAACTTACCTACTGTAGCCCTCCAGTTTCCTCTGTCCATGGGATTCTCCAGGCAAAACTGCTAGAGTGGGTTGCTCTTCCCTGCCCCCAGGGAATCTTCCAGACCCAGGAATCAAACCCATGTCTTTCCTGTCTCCTGCCTTGGTAAATAGATTCTTTATTACTAGGGCCAACTGGGAGACCCAAGAGTGAACTTACCATATGCAAAAGCTTGTCTTCATTTTCATAATAATGAAACTTAATTATGGAGGGACATTTCCCTTCTGAAATATTTACATACCTGGAAATTAATTTACCATATGAAATTTTCCTATACAGCTGTAAATAAACAAAGCATCACTCGAATTCAGGTTTAGTCACTTTTTATGTACATGTTTTTATGTTATGTACAAAACAAAAGTTTTCTTACAAAGAAGTAAAGCAAGTATTCATTATATCCTGGCTATGTATAAAAAAGTTGGATTGATTTGATCCCTCTGTGAATTTTCATCATTAATACAGTGAATGATGATGTCTAAGAAGAGCTACCTACAGTCAACATCTAAGGCTTATTTTTGGAGCCAATTTTCTTGTTTAGCTCACCTAGATAGTAGGATAAAAATCATAACCAGTTAATGGTGCTGTATCACCTGTAAACTAAAATTTAAACAGTTGTTTAAGATAAAATGTGTTGGCTTCCACCCCACTCAATTTGCCTAAATGTGTGAAAGTCAAGTGGATAATTTTTAAAAAAGCAATTAGATATACAACCTGAAAAATGCCATTGGGTTTATTGTAGAGTTATTTTGCCATGTTCTTCATTTACATAAAAATAGACTTAAAAGCATCATCACCAAATAATATGAGTGATCATATGCAAATTATAGGGTAGGCAGTAACTGGCTTACCTCATACAGCACTAGCACAGAAAGCAAGCAAACTAGACTTGGAGGTGAGAGTTCTTCAAGTGGCATAAAGCAAATTAACTCACATTCTCAAAGTCACAAATATTTCATTCCTTTATGTAGTACTTCTCTGTAAATATACTTTGCAAAATACCACAGCAGGGAAGTGATTGAGTTTCAAACATTTTATTCCTTCTGAGATGCTATACATTTTAGGAATATTAAAGTAGTGTGAATAACCTGTTTTTTATGCTTACTGATTTATTCCCTTTTAAAATAATTGTTTTGTGCCAATCATTCTATGTAATTATCACTCTGTCTATAGTTACACATGTTTTTCCTCTGAAAAATTGACATCATCTGAATGAAATAAGTTACTGAGGCAATAGAAAAGGAAGGATATTATTGATAAAGATTTTAAGGTAAGTATATGAGCCACCATGTAATTTTTAATAGATAGCAAATTTTTAAATAATTACCCAAATAATTTTGGTAATGGAGCCATTAAAAATTGGAGATATTTAAATAGTTTTGACCTATAAAAATGACAATTTCCAGTGAGTCAATATAAGTCTTATCTGACATGCTCTCTAGTCAAGATGGGCTTCCCTGGTGGCTCAGTGGTAAAGAATCCACCTGTAGTGTAGACGTCACAGCAGACATGTGTTTAATCTCTGGGTCAGGAAGACCCTCTGGATCTTGGCAACCTACTCTAGTATTCTCCAGAAAATCCCATGGACAGAGGGCCCTGGAGGCTGCAGTTCATAGAATCACACAGAATCAGTCATGACTGAAGCTACTGAGTACTCACACATAGTCAAGATGAAGGCAGCAGAACATTCTGGTCTTGCTGTTCCTAGGTTTCTTCGTTTTCTAAAATGTTTAGAATGTAAGCTTAATAATAATAATTACCATTATTGTTATCAGTATTAGCAATGTTTTATACAGAGTGCTTTCCTTTGCCAGGGGCTTCCCAGGCAGCACTAGGGTAAAGAACCTACCTGCCAATACAGGAAACATAATGAGGTGTGGATTTGATTCCTGGGTGAAGAAGATTCCCTGGAGGAGGGCATGGCAATCCATTCCAGTATTCTTGCCTGGAGAATCCCATTGAAAGAGGATCCTATCAGGCTACAGTCCATAGGGTCATAGGTCACAAAGAGTCAAACACAACTGAAACGACTTAGCACACACATATGTAGTATGCCAGACATTGCCCAAGAGCTTAAAATAAATACATTTTGTGATTTTACTGATAAAGCATCTATATCAAGAGATTAAATTAAATTGGACAGACCATATGATAAGACCATAGGTATACATACTCTGACCCACAAATTCTTTAGCAACCAGCCCATGAGGCCAACCAACAAATTCTGTAGTGACTGGCTCAGAACCATAAAGACTTGATCAGTGACTGCCAGCTTCCCTATATTTTGCCCTGTTTCCAACTCAGAGCCAATCAGAGAAAGTCAAATGATTTCCATTGTAAGATGCAATGGCTTTTGAGGTGGTGCTAGTGATAAAGAAGCCACCTGCCAAGAGACTCGGGTTCAATACCTGGGTCAGAAAAGTCATGGCCTGCTTCTAATCAGTTCCCTCCAGCTTCCCCATGCTGAAGCTTCTGATCAGAGCGTCTTTGAAGTCTTCCCCTTTTTTCACTATAAAGCTTTCCCAGCTGGTTCACTTGGTCCTAGGTGGGACAAATTGAAGAAGGAAGGGACTTCTAGAGCAGGGAGACCCTTTGGAGGCTATTATAATATTAACAATATAGAAGAGAGGTGCCAAACATAGTAGGAAATGATACCAGAGGAAATGACGGTGTATAAAGAGAAAGTGCAAGTTGACCCTTGAAGTGGAGCCTAGATCATTTGAAGAATAATGACATTATTTATAAGATTTAGACCGACATGCAAATAAGTGATTTATTTTTCCTGGATGATAATAACTTTTGTAAAACCATAGCAACCATTAAGTTTCTAGAGTGAGTCATATGAGCTGAAATGTCCTATAGGCAGTAGGGGCATGGAGAGAGTAGAAGAGGGACCAGAGTTGGAGTTAAAAATTATAGTTGATTGTAAAAAAAAAAATTTAGTAGAATGACTGATTTCTGTTGAAGTATAAAGAGCTGAGGGTAAAAGACTCAGTCCTTAGAAATGCTCATACAAATGCAAAGCAAAATGAAGAGTCAATTAAATAACACAGAGATGATACAGTCAGATTGGTTTTGTGTGGGGGGGGGGTGGTCTGTGCAGAAATACAGGGTCCCACATGGCATAGTGTGACTAATCTAGACCTGCAAAATTGTTCTTGTGATGTCACAACCCAAAAAAACAGTGAAGGATGCAACATACCCCAGGTTGTGTCTGACCTTTGCCCAGGAACCTCAAACATCTCCACCCACTAACCCTAATAAAGTTATGTGCCCAGGTTCTTACTCCTTTCTCTATACCCTGCTTTAACCTCTCCGTATGGCACCTTGGATCTTGTTATGTACTTCTCTAGAACCTATCAGTAATAAATTTTTCAATTTCAGTTTTTCTTAAGGTTTGTTTAACCCTGACTCATCATGGGGCATCCTGTCTTCACTTGTTGCATCTCTCAGTCGTATCTGATGCTGTGCAACCCAATGGACTATAGCCCACCAGGCTCCTCTGTCCATGACATTCTCTAAGGAAGAAGACTGGAGGGGATTGCTATTTCCTTCTCCTGGGGATCTTCCCAACCCAAGGATGGAACCCTTTTCTCTTGCATCTCCTGCATTGGCAGGCAGATTCTTTTACCACTGAGCTACCTGGAGAGCCCTTGTACTTCATTTAACAAGTATTAATTTAACAAAGTCAAAATACCTATATAAAATAAACATTGCTGAAGATAACTTATCTAATAGGAAAATTAAAGAAAAAAAAAACCTGTAGACAAATAAACCTAAAGAATATTACTGTGTTTACAGCTCTAGGTGCAATGTGAGGGAAAAAGGCAAAATAAGACAAAACAAAACAAAATGAAAACAACACTTCATCCTGGTATTTCTGTACTTATATGGGCTAGAATTCAATTTACGTAGCTCTCTCTCTTCCTTCCATATGCCAAAGTTTAACTTTTTTGCTATTTTTTTAAACTCCCAACTGTCCTACATAAGCAAAGAAATCCTAGGAAAATACACTTTGTAACCTGATGATAAATAGGTTCTACACATAAAGTGCAAAACAAAAAAGCTCACACTAAAATTGTAAGACACATAAATAAAAAGCTGGAAAAGTAAGAATCAGTAAAAGTAAACTATAGAGTGAAGTTCACCAAACAGTAGAAATGAGTGCACTGGAATTTTAAGATTCNAGGATTACTTCAACTTTCAAGGACACTGATATGAAATTGACCTGACAATCTAACTTCCTTCCTTTAGTCTCCTAGGCTAGCTAGCATTGTGTGAACAAATTATATGACTGCTGTGTTCTTCTGCTTCCCTCCTGTACCCACTTTATCTTAGACTTTCTTTTGTGTCCTTTTTCTCCTTCTCTTTATTTCTACCTCCAAACTTCAGCAGTCATAAAATATCAAAGAAGTTAAGAATGCCAAGATTTTGCACAAATNAACTTCCTTCCTTTAGTCTCCTAGGCTAGCTAGCATTGTGTGAACAAATTATATGACTGCTGTGTTCTTCTGCTTCCCTCCTGTACCCACTTTATCTTAGACTTTCTTTTGTGTCCTTTTTCTCCTTCTCTTTATTTCTACCTCCAAACTTCAGCAGTCATAAAATATCAAAGAAGTTAAGAATGCCAAGATTTTGCACAAATGAAATAATGGCAGACACAAGCTGTGAGGCTGGGACCAAAAAATGATCAGAAATATATTTGAGACAGGGACCTAAACTAGAAATTTTTATCACAAATACAACAAAAGTGATGGTAGGTCAAATAGCATAGGTTAAGAAAGGTAAGTGAGACAGAAAACACATGAACAGAAGTAGAGCCTGAGTAGAGGTCATGTCTGAATTGCTTCACTTTATATTCATCTCCCAACACAAGGCCAGCACTGAAAAAAAAAAAAATCCTTAGAACGCTTTTTGGTTTCCAACTATATAAATTTCTGTAATAGTATGAAGAAGTAGTGATAGTCACATTGTTAAACAAAGCTCCTGCAGTTGGCTTAGAGCTGTTAGAGAGCACAGATTTAAAAAACCCATTACAGGAATAATACACAAAGATTTCCTACATCTGTTTACTTAAGTGTACCTTGAACCCTGATTTTGTGTCTATTTGGGGGATATTATTCATGGTGCCATAGATGTCTTCCGTGTGCTTTCACTTCATGCAGAAAATTGGGATCATATCTTATCAGCCAATTAAAAAAAAGATATTTATCTAAAAAACTAATGTTACATCAACTGTGCCTGTTGCTTTGACATTTTGTAACTTTAAAACCAGTTTTTTTTTTCTTCAATAGCATATGAGATGTCTTAAGGATACTAATTTCAGACTGTTCATCTTGTCTTTACTATTAAAATATATAATATTCTTCAATTATTTGTTTTAGCCTTACAATTATATACATTTTTGAGCATCAATATTTTCAAATTCTTTCCAGAATAAGCTAAAAATAAATGAGCAAATCACTGTATAAAAGTTTATTTTAGAATTTTACCAATAAGGTATAATCACCTATTCCTTTCATCCTTTTAGTAAATATACAGTCATTTTTCCTATAAAGAATAGAATATCAATTGGTAATAAATAATTGAGGGTAATATGTCATTCTGTACTGTGAGTCTAATTTGATAATTTTCCCATCTTCAACCACAATAAACTAGAATGATAATTCCAGACATTTCGTTTCCTCTAAATGCTTCTCTTTCTGCCCCATTCCAACTCACCATAAATCTCATTGTCTGAAGTGCATTTCTAGGTAGAGTTCTCATGTCCAAACCTTAGATAAACTTGTTTATCATAATTCCAACCCAGAACATCTCTGCTAACAAACGTTAAGTCTCTCCAGTTTTGTCCACAATGTAGAATCCTTGTCTTCCTCAGACACCTATCAAGTGCCTTTTGTTTTAGCAAAGCCTACTTTAATAATATTAAAAGGAACACCTGAAAAGTTAAGGAGAAAATAAAGAGCTTTAAGTTTCTTATAAATGCTTGAAGTGTGTGCAGTTGATATTCCAAGAATAGTTGCTAGGATCTGGTAGAGTTGTAGGGAAGTGAAATTAACTGATTTATGCCTTACATCCTTCTTAGTAACAAAGGAAAGAGAGAGGAGTACATGGGGGAAATATCCACTTCAGTAAGCTTGTATCAAATACTGCACTGCTGGGCATGCTGGCCATTTCTGGAGGCTTAATGTGGTCAATAAACTCAGGAGTTTGTTCTGAATGCTGGAAACCAAAGCATTGCTCAAATGATCTAATCAAGTCTTACTGATTTTTCTTTCCTTCAAAGAAAGATTTATAAGGAATTAGGAGCTGGAGGTATGGGAGAAGGTTAGAAGAAATGGATTTGTGGGAGGACTTGAGAGATACAGAGAAAGAAATATGTAATCATCAAATAAATTTTTAAAAATATTCAATCAGATTACTAGAATGATATTAATAAAGATATTCATACCTTGGCCTCACATAATTAGATTTAAAGATAGGGCTTTGATTTAATAGCATTAGTCATTTCCTTTCTTCAGAAGTTGCGGGAATTAGCTACAAATTCAATTTTTTTTAAATGAATAGTAAAAGTGGTCATTTTCTGAATATAGCATTTTATACTGTCCATTAAAGATATGAAATTAGCTATAAAGAAATGCCATTGGCACGGGCAATGAAAAGATAAAGAGGAGTCCTATTAACAGATTGCAATTACGTTAAGACTTTTCATGAAGATTTTCCATGTTGACAAAGCAGTAATTATTGAAGCTGTGTGTACAAGGTGAAGTGCATGTGGAGTGGACCAGTTAGAAAGAAGTTCAGGTGTGCACGCTGTCAGGCATTGAATTGCTGCGTACTGGGCAGGTCATGGTGCTACATGCCCATGTTTTAAAGCACAGCTGCCTCTCCTTTGGATGCTAAGCCAGATGCCTTCTGTTTCGTGGTGTTCTTTGTCCCTTGCAATGTAACATCAATTCTATTCTTCACTATATTAATTATGATTTGTATAAACTCATAAAAACAAAACAAAATTTTAGTTTTTTATATAAACAAGGTGCCCAGTGACTTCAATTCCTTTTCACCTTAAATCAATTCAACTGTTGAATTTTTAAGTTATAGCATGGTATCAAAGCTAAGATGATTGCAAGAGAATCTATAAATGCTCTAACTTCATTTTAACTGGGATGTTCATTATATTCTAACCAACTATTTTCTTGCTTTGCTTTTCTACCTTTGCAGAGACAATAGAGTGTGGGGCTTCAGAGCTCAGTCTCTGGAGTCAGATGGCTAAGATTTAATCCCAGCTCCAACATTTCCTAGTTGAGTGAACTGAGTTAAATTATGCCTCGCTTTCCTCCTATGTTAAAAAAAAAAAAAGATAAAAAGTGTAGCACATTGTGGCATCCCTATTATTATGAAGATATAATAAAGATCTCTAACTATTTGGAAAGATGCCTGGCTAATCATCAATATTATTTAAATATTTACTCTTATTACAGCTCTGCCAAGACTCATGTGTATTTGGAATTAAAATAATTATGTGATCAAACTTACCACAGTTAATCTATAATTTACTCTGGACCTCACTAAATTAAAGGAAACAACTGAAATATGATTGAGAGAACAGCTTTTATTTCTTGAGAAAATCTCCATAGTGCATTATTTATATAATTAAATAAATAAACTAGATAATAAATACATAAAATCAAAAGAAAGTATGTTTTAAAATAATGCTGTTATTTTATAATAATAATACACTGCTTACTATTTTAACTATGAGGTTTTAAGGTTTTAAATATCTTGATTTCAGATTATATATTTAGTATTATTTTTCACAAAAATCCAGGTGAGGGATGTTGTTGTTCAGTCACTCAGGTGTGTCTGACTTTTTGCGAGACCATGGACTGCAGCACAGCAGGCTTCCCCATCTGTCACAATCTCCTGGAGTTTGCTCAAATTCATGTCTATTGAGTCGGTGATGCCATCTAAGCATCTCATCTACTATCATCTCCTTCTTCTCCTGCCTTCAGTCTTTCCCAGAATCAGGGTCTTTTCAAATGAATCAGCCAAATATCAGGTGGCCAATGTATTAGAGCTTTAGCTTCAGCATCAGTCCTTCTAAAAAACATTCAGGATTGATTTCCTTTGACTGGTTTGATTTCCTTACAATGCAAGAGACTCTCAACAGTATTCTCCAACACCACAGTTCAAAAGCATCAATTTTTCAGTGCTTAACCTTCTTTATGGTCCAATATTTTTCATAATGTACTCTGCATATCAGTTAAATAAGCAGGGTGATAATATACTGCCTTGACGTACTCCTTTCCCAATTTTGACCCAGTCCGTTGTTCCATGTCTGGTTCTAACTATTGCTTCTTGACCTGTACACAGGTTTCTCAGAAGGCAGGTAAGGTGGTCTGGTTTTCCCATCTCTTTAAGAATGTTCCACAGTTTGTTGTAATCCACACAGCCAAAGGCTTTGGCATAGATGTTTTTCTGGAATTCTCTTGCTTTTTCTCTGATCCAGTGGATGTTGGTCATTTGATCTCTGGTTCCTCTGCCTTTTCTAAATCCAGCTTGAACATCTGGAAGTTCATGTTTCACATACTGTTGAAGCCTTGTTTGGAGAATTTTGAGCATTACGAGAATAACATTACTAGTGTGTGAAATGAGTGCAACTGTGTGGTAGTTTGAGCATTCTTTGGCATTGCCCTTCTTTGGGATTGGAATGAAAACTGACCTTTTCCAGTCCTGTGGCCACTGCTGAGTTTTCCAAATTTGCTGGCATATTGAGTGCAGCACTTTAATATCATCATCTTTTAATATTTGAAATAGCTCAGCTGGAATTCCATCACCTCCACTAGCTTTGTTCATAGTGATACTTCCTAAGGCCCACTTGATTTCACACTCCAAGATGCCTGGCTCTAGGTGAGTGATCACACCATTATGATTATCTGGGTTATTAAGATCTTTCTTGCATAGTTCTTCCATGTATTCCTCTGTGTATTCTTGGCACCTCTTCTTAATATCTTCTGCCTTTGTTAGGTCCATACCATTTCTGTCTTTTATTGTGCCCATCTTTGCATGAAATGTTCCCTTGGTATCTCTCAGTTTCTTGAAAAGATCTCTAGTCTTACCAGCCTATTGTTTTCCTCTCTTCTTTTGCATTGTTCACTTAAGAAGGCTTTCTTATCTCTCCTTTCTACTCGGTGAAACTATGAAACATGCTGTGTAGGGCCACCCAAGACAGACAACTCATGGTGGAGAGTTCTGAAAAAAATGTGATCCACTGGGAAGGGAATGGCAAACCACTTCATAATTCTTGTCTTGAGACCTCCATGAACAGTATGAAAAGGCAAAAATATATGACACTGAAAGATGAATTTCCCAGGTTGGTAGATGCCCAATATGCTCCTGGAGAAGAGCCGAGAAATAGCTCCAGAAGGAATGAAGAGGCTGAGCCAAAATGGAAATGATACCCAGTTGTGGATGTGTCTGGTGGTGAAAGCAAAGTCCAATGCTGTCAAGAACAATATTGCATAGAAACCTGGAATATTAGGTCCATGAATCAAGGTGAATTGGAAGTGGTTAAACAAGGGATGGCAAGGGTGAACATCAACACTTTAGGAATCAGTGAACTAAAATGGACCTAAATGGGTAAATTTAATTCAGATTATCATTACATCTACTACTGTGGGAAAGAATGCCTTAGAAGAAATGGAGTAGCCCTCACACTTCACAAAAGAGTCTGAAATGCACTACTTGGGTACAGTCTCAAAAATGACAAAATGATCTCAGTTTGTTTCCAAGCCAAGCCATTCAATATCACAGTAATCCAAGTCTATGTCCCCATCACTAATGCCAGAGAGAAGTTGATCGACTTTATGAAGACCGACAAAATCTTCCAGAACTAACATTAAAAAAAAAAAGAAATCCAAAAAGATGTCCTTTTCATCATAGGGGCGTGAAATGCAGAAGTAGGAAGTCAAGAGATACCTGGAGTAACAGGCAAATTTTGCCTTGGAGTACAAAGTGAAGCAGAGCAAAGGCTAACAGAGTTTTGCCGAGAGCACACTGGTCATAGCAAACATCCTCTTCCAAAAACACAAGAGACAACTCTACACATGGACATCACCTGATGGTCAACACCAAAATCAGATTGATTATATTCTCTGCAGCTGAAGATGGAGAAGCTCTATACAGTCAGTGCAAACAAGACCGGGAGCTGACTGTGGCTCAGATCATAAACTCCTTATTGCAAAATTCAGACTTAAATGAACCACTAGGCCATTCAGGTATTACCTAAATCAAATCCTTTATGATTATACAGTGGAAGTGACAAGTAGATTCAAGGGATTTGATCTGATAGTGTGCCTGAAATACTATAGGTGGAGGTTCGTAATATTGTACGAAATCAGGGAATTAGTTTGTCTAATTGATTTATCTTGTTTAATATGGTAATAATGAGATAGCCCTATATTTCCCATATTGTTGTTACTTTACATATGATCTCTGATATTATTTTATTTAAAAAATATTAAGAGAGCTCATATGTGGATATAGAAATAGTCCATTGCATTATATTCAATGTTTTACAGAAGTAGATATTTAAGAATATTAGTTATTTATTGAGAAAGTGTTCCAATAACTCACCCAGTTTTAGCAGTATCACACAAGTATAGATTCTGTGAGTCAGGCGTTCAGGAAAGTGGTTGGCTTATCTCTGCTGCACAATGTTTGGAACATTGGCTGAAAACTGAAACATCTGGGGGCATTTGGTGTCTCAGGGGAGTTGGGACCAGTGTCATCTGGAAGCTTTTTCCGTGACATATGTGACTCCTGTGCTGGGATAACATGGGTGTGAACTCAGCTAAGACTGTTAACTCTAATATCTCCTCCTCCCTTCATGGGACTGACATTTCTCAAAGTAGCCGAGGGAGCTCTGAGAAGATACATTCCAAGAGGAAGAAATGAAGATTCCAAAAGACTGAGGTAGGAGCTGCAAGACTTCCTTTGCAAGCCTCAGAAAGCATGCAGCATCATGTGTACCATCTTCTACGGATATAATTGAGATAAGAAGGCCATACCAGGTGCAAGGGAAAGGTGCCTGAGTTTACCACGTGACGTGTGCAAGCACACTCAGGCGTGTCCGACTCTTTGTGACCCCATGCTCAGGAGCCTGCCAGGCTCCTTTGTCCATGGGGTTTTCCAGGTGAGAATACTGGAGCGAGTTGCTATTTCATTCTCCAGGCGATGCTCCTAACCCAGGGATGGAATGCATGTCTCTTGCATCTCCTGCATCAGCAGCAGGGTTCTTTACCAGCGGAGCCACCAGGGAAGCCTTACCATGGGATGCGGGTGGAAAAGTCACACAGGAGAAGACCTGTGTGATTGCTGATAACAGTGAAGCTATCCTTGGACAAACAGATCCTGCCACAGGGATCATGTGGCATATAGGGTTACTAGGTTAGTTTTAGGTTAAGTAGTATATACAGAAATTCAGAAAGCACACATAAAATAAGTTTAATAAATAAAAAACAATTTAATCTGTATCTGTAAGTAGAAAATATTTTCAGAAGGCTTCTCTTAAGAACACCTCAGTTATGAAACTTAAAATTCATTCATGCATTAATTATAAGTAAATGGTTTACTTATAATTAATTATAACTAAAAGAGAGGCCTGTGTACAAATATTTTAAGTGTAGTAAAAGTTGCTAAAACTATTAATTAAGTTGTATTTTATAAATCAACTGGATGTACAAAAAGCATGATCACTTATGAATTATGACTATGACATTTAAATGAACATGATAGTATCAACAATCTCTAGAAATTTAAATTATGTCAGGAGATAGACTTATAAACAGACAAGTTTAATACAAAACCAGAAACTTAAAAGTATGTAATTCACATACTTTGAGAAGGAGAAAAAAATGAAATTATCAGACAACTATGACAGAAAATTCTAATATTAATAGCTATAGAAATCTTCAGTGTTCTATCAGCCTAAGTCAGTTTTATGTAAATGTGCACTTAGATACTAAATTATAAATGTGTCTTTCTATAAGGTATGTATTTATACTTCAGTATCACAGAAGTATCACAGATGGATAAAATTTAAAGATTTTTTGCTCCTTTAGAAAGACAAGTAGTGAATATCAATTTTGTATGAGATTTGAATAATTTTAAATCATTATAAAGAAAACAAAGGAAAAAACAGTTTACAAAACAGTTTCCAAGTGTCTCCTTACTAGTTTCTGAGGGTATAAAGATGAATGATGTCTGCTATTTATCTGAGAGAAATAAAGTAATTTTCCTTGTTTATCAGATATTAAAAATGAAATCTAAATGAGAACTGGGCCCTAACTCCTTTTCCACTTTCATTTTCTTAGAAAACAAAGAAAGATATGCATTTTAATTCATCCTTGCAGTTAATAGCCAAAAGTAATATTCCTGAAAGAAGGAAAAGAACCATGCAAGGTAATTTTTCTTTATTTGAAGTTTGGTTTTCATGTTTTTCAGGCACACATATTCCTGAGATAATTTCCAGACATCCATGTTCTATATGTTGATATTTGGTCAACAGTGTTGCAATCTCAATTGAATCTTGATATCACCACTACTGATCCACTGAAAATAAAAATAATGTAATTTCTTAATTGTTAATTGGTATTCAAAAAAGACTGAGGCAGGGGGGATAACAAAACCTCAAGCCAACTTTGTGTAATTCTTCTCAATGAAGGTACTCTAAAAGCAAAGTCATATTTTTCTTAACTGTTTTTTTATATAATCCATTTATAATCATTAGTCCACTTTGAATATATTTCACTAGATTTTTTTCTCAAATGTAGCAAATGGATCTGGGTGTCTAATATGGATGTTAATGATTGACTGATACAATGTAATCCTGGAAAGGACTTTCCCAGTGCTGTCTCATTAACCAGATGACCTCCAGACATTGTCAGTCCAACCCAGCCAAGGTGATTGATCACCAGAGAACAGAGGTTAGTAACTCTCCCCCAGGTATTAATGTATAGCATCTTCACTTACCCCCCTCTCAGGCTTTTCCAGTAAAAGATTGATTTATTATGCAGCTTCAGTGGGGATTTGTCAAACTCTTAATCAAGGAATCCTATATTGCCACAAGTAAATCAATGACACTTTCAGGTAAAATGACTTTTATGGCACCTGAAAACATTACTCTGTGCAGGTACTGTTTGGTAACAGCAAAACACGTTAATTATCAGTGAAGCAGAGATGGTTCAGTAGAAGGCAGAAACAGCACGTCCATTCTTTGACAGATGTTATGGTAAAGTAAAATGCTATTTTTGTTTTCTAGAATAAATCAACACAATTCAAAGCTCTGGGACTTGGTAAAAGGAAGAATAAAAGGCAGAGGTGAAATGACTAAGGAAGAAACATACTCTAAAGACTGAATATTTGAGATATATATATATATAAAGAAAGTGATGGGNTCCAGTCCTGTGGCCACTGCTGAGTTTTCCAAATTTGCTGGCATATTGAGTGCAGCACTTTAATATCATCATCTTTTAATATTTGAAATAGCTCAGCTGGAATTCCATCACCTCCACTAGCTTTGTTTATAGTGATACTTCCTAAGGCCCACTTGATTTCACACTCCAAGATGCCTGGCTCTAGGTGAGTGATCACACCATTACGGTTATCTGGGTTATTAAGATCTTTCTTGCATAGTTCTTCCATGTATTCCTCTGTGTATTCTTGGCACCTCTTCTTAATATCTTCTGCCTTTGTTAGGTCCATACCATTTCTGTCCTTTATTGTGCCCATCTTTGCATGAAATGTTCCCTTGGTATCTCTCAGTTTCTTGAAAAGATCTCTAGTCTTCCCAGCCTATTGTTTTCCTCTCTTCTTTTGCATTGTTCACTTAAGAAGGCTTTCTTATCTCTCCTTTCTACTCAGTAAAACTATGAAACATGCTGTGTAGGGCCACCCAAGACAGACAACTCATGGTGGAGAGTTCTGAAAAAAATGTGATCCACTGGGAAGGGAATGGCAAACCACTTCATAATTCTTGTCTTGAGACCTCCATGAACAGTATGAAAAGGCAAAAATATATGACACTGAAAGATGAATTTCCCAGGTTGGTAGATGCCCAATATGCTCCTGGAGAAGAGCCGAGAAATAGCTCCAGAAGGAATGAAGAGGCTGAGCCAAAATGGAAATGATACCCAGTTGTGGATGTGTCTGGTGGTGAAAGCAAAGTCCAATGCTGTCAAGAACAATATTGCATAGAAACCTGGAATATTAGGTCCATGAATCAAGGTGAATTGGAAGTGGTTAAACAAGGGATGGCAAGGGTGAACATCAACACTTTAGGAATCAGTGAACTAAAATGGACCTAAATGGGTAAATTTAATTCAGATTATCATTACATCTACTACTGTGGGAAAGAATGCCTTAGAAGAAATGGAGTAGCCCTCACACTTCACAAAAGAGTCTGAAATGCACTACTTGGGTACAGTCTCAAAAATGACAAAATGATCTCAGTTTGTTTCCAAGCCAAGCCATTCAATATCACAGTAATCCAAGTCTATGTCCCCATCACTAATGCCAGAGAGAAGTTGATCGACTTTATGAAGACCGACAAAATCTTCCAGAACTAACATTAAAAAAAAAAAGAAATCCAAAAAGATGTCCTTTTCATCATAGGGGCGTGAAATGCAGAAGTAGGAAGTCAAGAGATACCTGGAGTAACAGGCAAATTTTGCCTTGGAGTACAAAGTGAAGCAGAGCAAAGGCTAACAGAGTTTTGCCGAGAGCACACTGGTCATAGCAAACATCCTCTTCCAACAACACAAGAGACAACTCTACACATGGACATCACCTGATGGTCAACAGCAAAATCAGATTGATTATATTCTCTGCAGCTGAAGATGGAGAAGCTCTATACAGTCAGTGCAAACAAGACCGGGAGCTGACTGTGGCTCAGATCATGAACTCCTTATTGCAAAATTCAGACTTAAATGAACCACTAGGCCATTCAGGTATTACCTAAATCAAATCCCTTATGATTATACAGTGGAAGTGACAAGTAGATTCAAGGGATTTGATCTGATAGTGTGCCTGAAATACTATAGGTGGAGGTTCGTAATATTGTACGAAATCAGGGAATTAGTTTGTCTAATTGATTTATCTTGTTTAATATGGTAATAATGAGATAGCCCTATATTTCCCATATTGTTGTTACTTTACATATGATCTCTGATATTATTTTATTTAAAAAATATTAAGAGAGCTCATATGTGGATATAGAAATAGTCCATTGCATTATATTCAATGTTTTACAGAAGTAGATATTTAAGAATATTAGTTATTTATTGAGAAAGTGTTCCAATAACTCACCCAGTTTTAGCAGTATCACACAAGTATAGATTCTGTGAGTCAGGCGTTCAGGAAAGTGGTTGGCTTATCTCTGCTGCACAATGTTTGGAACATTGGCTGAAAACTGAAACATCTGGGGGCATTTGGTGTCTCAGGGGAGTTGGGACCAGTGTCATCTGGAAGCTTTTTCCGTGACATATGTGACTCCTGTGCTGGGATAACATGGGTGTGAACTCAGCTAAGACTGTTAACTCTAATATCTCCTCCTCCCTTCATGGGACTGACATTTCTCAAAGTAGCCGAGGGAGCTCTGAGAAGATACATTCCAAGAGGAAGAAATGAAGATTCCAAAAGACTGAGGTAGGAGCTGCAAGACTTCCTTTGCAAGCCTCAGAAAGCATGCAGCATCATGTGTACCATCTTCTACGGATATAATTGAGATAAGAAGGCCATACCAGGTGCAAGGGAAAGGTGCCTGAGTTTACCACGTGACGTGTGCAAGCACACTCAGGCGTGTCCGACTCTTTGTGACCCCATGCTCAGGAGCCTGCCAGGCTCCTTTGTCCATGGGGTTTTCCAGGTGAGAATACTGGAGCGAGTTGCTATTTCATTCTCCAGGCGATGCTCCTAACCCAGGGATGGAATGCATGTCTCTTGCATCTCCTGCATCAGCAGCAGGGTTCTTTACCAGCGGAGCCACCAGGGAAGCCTTACCATGGGATGCGGGTGGAAAAGTCACACAGGAGAAGACCTGTGTGATTGCTGATAACAGTGAAGCTATCCTTGGACAAACAGATCCTGCCACAGGGATCATGTGGCATATAGGGTTACTAGGTTAGTTTTAGGTTAAGTAGTATATACAGAAATTCAGAAAGCACACATAAAATAAGTTTAATAAATAAAAAACAATTTAATCTGTATCTGTAAGTAGAAAATATTTTCAGAAGGCTTCTCTTAAGAACACCTCAGTTATGAAACTTAAAATTCATTCATGCATTAATTATAAGTAAATGGTTTACTTATAATTAATTATAACTAAAAGAGAGGCCTGTGTACAAATATTTTAAGTGTAGTAAAAGTTGCTAAAACTATGAATTAAGTTGTATTTTATAAATCAACTGGATGTACAAAAAGCATGATCACTTATGAATTATGACTATGACATTTAAATGAACATGATAGTATCAACAATCTCTAGAAATTTAAATTATGTCAGGAGATAGACTTATAAACAGACAAGTTTAATACAAAACCAGAAACTTAAAAGTATGTAATTCACATACTTTGAGAAGGAGAAAAAAATGAAATTATCAGACAACTATGACAGAAAATTCTAATATTAATAGCTATAGAAATCTTCAGTGTTCTATCAGCCTAAGTCAGTTTTATGTAAATGTGCACTTAGATACTAAATTATAAATGTGTCTTTCTATAAGGTATGTATTTATACTTCAGTATCACAGAAGTATCACAGATGGATAAAATTTAAAGATTTTTTGCTCCTTTAGAAAGACAAGTAGTGAATATCAATTTTGTATGAGATTTGAATAATTTTAAATCATTATAAAGAAAACAAAGGAAAAAACAGTTTACAAAACAGTTTCCAAGTGTCTCCTTACTAGTTTCTGAGGGTATAAAGATGAATGATGTCTGCTATTTATCTGAGAGAAATAAAGTAATTTTCCTTGTTTATCAGATATTAAAAATGAAATCTAAATGAGAACTGGGCCCTAACTCCTTTTCCACTTTCATTTTCTTAGAAAACAAAGAAAGATATGCATTTTAATTCATCCTTGCAGTTAATAGCCAAAAGTAATATTCCTGAAAGAAGGAAAAGAACCATGCAAGGTAATTTTTCTTTATTTGAAGTTTGGTTTTCATGTTTTTCAGGCACACATATTCCTGAGATAATTTCCAGACATCCATGTTCTATATGTTGATATTTGGTCAACAGTGTTGCAATCTCAATTGAATCTTGATATCACCACTACTGATCCACTGAAAATAAAAATAATGTAATTTCTTAATTGTTAATTGGTATTCAAAAAAGACTGAGGCAGGGGGGATAACAAAACCTCAAGCCAACTTTGTGTAATTCTTCTCAATGAAGGTACTCTAAAAGCAAAGTCATATTTTTCTTAACTGTTTTTTTATATAATCCATTTATAATCATTAGTCCACTTTGAATATATTTCACTAGATTTTTTTCTCAAATGTAGCAAATGGATCTGGGTGTCTAATATGGATGTTAATGATTGACTGATACAATGTAATCCTGGAAAGGACTTTCCCAGTGCTGTCTCATTAACCAGATGACCTCCAGACATTGTCAGTCCAACCCAGCCAAGGTGATTGATCACCAGAGAACAGAGGTTAGTAACTCTCCCCCAGGTATTAATGTATAGCATCTTCACTTACCCCCCTCTCAGGCTTTTCCAGTAAAAGATTGATTTATTATGCAGCTTCAGTGGGGATTTGTCAAACTCTTAATCAAGGAATCCTATATTGCCACAAGTAAATCAATGACACTTTCAGGTAAAATGACTTTTATGGCACCTGAAAACATTACTCTGTGCAGGTACTGTTTGGTAACAGCAAAACACGTTAATTATCAGTGAAGCAGAGATGGTTCAGTAGAAGGCAGAAACAGCACGTCCATTCTTTGACAGATGTTATGGTAAAGTAAAATGCTATTTTTGTTTTCTAGAATAAATCAACACAATTCAAAGCTCTGGGACTTGGTAAAAGGAAGAATAAAAGGCAGAGGTGAAATGACTAAGGAAGAAACATACTCTAAAGACTGAATATTTGAGATATATATATATATAAAGAAAGTGATGGGGAGAGAAATGTTAAAGCCTCACTGTTTTGACTGCCTGTCCTATTTAAATGCCCCTAGGGATCTAGCAACTAGCAAGTGCTCTGCTGATTTCATAACATATATTATGATGGAAATTCAATAATCAGTGATACGTCTTATGATGAC
>SJYW01007339.1:313489-371334 GCA_006410735.1 Raphicerus campestris
CTATAAGTAAGGTGAAAAGACAGCCTTCTGAATGGGAGAAAACAATAGCAAACGAAACAACTGACAAACAACTAATCTCAAAGATTTACAAGCAACTTATGCAGCTCAACTCCAGAAAAATAAACGATCCAATCAAAAAATGGGCCAAAGAACTAAACAGGCATTTCTCCAAAGAAGACATACGGATGGCTAACAAACACATGAAAAGATGCTCAACATCACTCATTATCAGAGAAATGCAAATCAAGACCACAATGAGGTACCACTTCACACCAGTCAGAATGGCTGAGATCCAAAAATCTACAAGCAATAAGTGCTGGAGAGGATGTGGAGAAAAGGGAACCCTCTTACACTGTTGGTGGGAATGCAAACTAGTACAGCCACTATGGAAAACAGTGTGGAGATTCCTTTAAAAATTGCAAATAGAACTGCCTTATGACCCAGCAATCCCACTGCTGGGCATACACACCGAGGAAACCAGAATTGAAAGAGACACATGTACCCCAATGTTCATTGCAGCATTGTTTATAATTGCCAGGACATGGAAACAACCCAGATGTCCATCAGCAGATGAATGGATAAGAAAGCAGTGGTACATATACACAATGGAGTATTACTCAGCCCTTAAAAAGAATAAGTTTGACTCAGTTCTAATGAGATGGATGAAACTGGAGCCGATTATACAGAGTGAAGTAAGCCAGAAAGAAAAACACCACTACAGTATACTGATACATATGCATGGAATTTAGAAAGATAGTAATGATGACCCTGTAAGTGAGACAATATAAGAGACACAGAAGTATAGAACAGACTTTTGGCTTCTGAGGGAGAGGGTGAGGGTGGGATGATTTGGGAGAATGGCACTGAAACATGTATACTATCATACAAGTCTTTTTATATACAAATAGTTTGAACCACTGATTTATATACAACTATGTGAATATTTTAAAAATCCATCAGAAATGAAGCATAAGAGATCTTGTCATGATGCAAATTGAACATATCATATTAATAGGAGATGTGTTTCTGAGGAAACTGTATCCTACTACAGGGGGAAAATGAAACAATATTTTATAATGACTTACTCCAGACTTACTGAGAATAAACATTACTCTTATCACAAGATAAACATTTTGGAGATCTATCATTTTAAAGAAATTCTTACATAAATCAAAAGTGGATTTCATGGTTCTCATTTAAAGCGAGCCAACAATGCCCTTAAATTAACCACCTGAATGATAGCTACATATAAAAGAAAAGGATAATATGGACTTAGACTTTTTACCAAAAAAGAAGTAAACATATTTGGATGCTACGAGAGAATATACTAGAGGGAACTCCCTCTCAAACTTAGAAACCCTAAAATGACCTTATTGATTTGCCTTGGGACAATCTCCTTCCAACACAGAGTTTCATTTCATTGAGTGGATGGTCTTTGAAGTCAATTAAAACTCAGGCATGGCACTCCCAAGACTGCAGCACTTTTATAGCTGAAGGCAACAACTGTTTGACAGGGTGACATGGAAATAAGACTCCTGATGCAGAGCACTATTTTCAACCTTCAAGCGTATGGGAAATATAAAGTAAGGGTATTTATTTGATATTTTAAAATGAGCTGTTTTCAGGGCTTTGGAGAATTAGCATACAAATTCAACTGAGCTTTACTTTTTCTCAGTTCAGACCTAGAGAGCTTCCCTCTGTTTCCAGTCAATAGCTCTCTCGTAAACTCTTGGCCAAGTTTAGAAGAGTGAATATATGAGAATCGAGAATAGGTGAAAGAAATGTCAACAGTCACAAATACTGGAAATGCCTAAACTTGGATCATTAGGTCCATTTATCAAGACGAGAAACTTCTGTTTTCAGTTATTGGAGAAAATCTCTGAGTGGTGCCTGATTATCCCCATTTGGCAATTTTATAAATCAAGTGATGAGATTAAACCACCTAATTCAGAATAGCCTTTGTCATGGTATGGTCATTACTTTGCTCATGCATTAATATAAGCAACTTTATTCTAGAAAGATTAAGTCTTTTTAAACATTTACCCAGATTTGCTATATGTAATTCATAATTAAATAACCATTTAAAGATTAAAAAGAGCAAACTTAGTTCATATGTATTAACCTCTCAGTGTAAATTGGTTGAATAAAATATAAAAGGCTAAAGGCATTCTTTTAATATTCCATTGCTCTCAATTTTATAAGAAATAGAAAACTACTTCTGTTTCCATTTATATGAAAAATAGTAGTTAGTTATTTCCTGTGGATACTACCATCCCATTTACCTCATGAAATGAAAAATGTTGGTAGAACAAGATTGGTATATTCACTTGGTATGTAGTTTTACTCATACTGTGTTGCTCTTCTGGTAGGTAATGCTGTCTGACATTCCATACCAAAATTAGGTTTAAAAGCAAATTTTAAAAATAATTACTTGGGAATTAGAAATCTTAAGACTCTATTAGAGACTGATTCTTTAACACATTTACATATATTGTTGTGGGAATAGTTGACTTTTCTTATTCATATTAAATAATTACTGTAAATCCTTAAGCTTAAAAATACCTATAAGAATAACTTAGGGCCTCAAAGATGTCTACTGATTTGATTTCACATGTATTATTATTTTCCTCAATTTTTCCACCATTGAAAAGTATGAACTATTCGCCTAGCGAAAGTCATGTTAGGAAATTTCCCATACGGTAAGTTCCCTACATACAAACATTTACGCTGTGCACTTTCAAAGGTGGAAACACGCATGCCAGTCCCTCTGTGGCAGCTATTGTACTATACTACTGTGCTTTTCAAGGTACTATATATAATAATAAAATGTTTCATTTTCTCTGTTCTTTTATGTACGTTTGTGTGTGTGTACTTATTACAGTGCAGTGCTATATAGCTGATTGTTTTACTTGGGTATCTAGGCTAACTTTGCTGAACTAGGAACAAAATTGGACTCACGCTTTTGGATTCACACCAACACAGTTTTGGAACAGAACTCACTTGTATGTGGGGATCTTACTGTATATTACAAGTGCGTTTATTTCCACCTCCCAGCTGGAAGAAGTTATTAGAATGTCAGTAACTCAAGGTAAATACTTGAGAACATTCACAAGTGATGTCAGAAAAACCTTTGGTTAAAGAAATGAGGGTTTCATTTACATTAAGCCCTTCCTATGAGCACCATTTCCCCATGTCCTCCTGAAGCTGCAACTGGTGTCACCAATTATTGCTTTGATTGGCTCATTCTACTTCTGACATGCCCATTGAGATTTTCAACAGTTTATCAGGCAGTTCCAAAGTATTCACCCACTGTTCAAACATCTGCAGCAGTTTAAGATTGGGATGCCTTCTCTGTCTTTTTCTCCACTCTTTTTGGAATTGCTGACTTAATAACATATGGTTTAAATTTATCTTTGACTTATTGAGGGCTTATAACATTTTAAACTACTCTTTATAATATTAATTATCAGGAATAAGAAGTACAACATCATTTACTCAGTGTGACATTTTGAATAAAAAAGCCTTCCATCTGCTATCATTTCTGTCCCTACTTTTCTGTCTTCATCTTATTCAGCTTCTTAATAATGTTTTATGCAGTTGTCATCTCCTTCTTTTTCTTGACTTTTTTCATAGCATATTGGTCGATATTTCAGTATCTTCCAACTGCTAAATATTGCTGAACTCAGGGCATTTCTGCTTTGTCTCTCCACCCCCTCCACTGCTGATCCATCCAAGGCCACAGCTTAAAATACAACCCATGTACTCCAGACGAAATTTCCTGTAAATCTTCTCAAGTTCTCCTAAACTCAAAAGTTTTTATTTAACTACATAATTTATGTCTCCACATTGATATATACTAGTCTTCTGAAACAGAACGTATCTGGAATAAAGTCCTTATTCCTCCCTCCATCTCCGAATCATCTCTTCATTAGTCTTCTTTAGATCAGTAAATGGCAGATAACATATCCAATTGCTGAGTTAAAATCCCCAAAGTTATTCTTGATTTATTTCATCCCTTCACTTAAAACATTCAGGATATCAGCAAGTCCTTTGATAAATATTTTGAATCTGCTCATTTTTTCCCCACTTTATACTTCTAATTCAAGACACCATTACCTTGTTTTAAGACTATTTTCACAACTTCTTAATTGGTGTCCCTGCTTCTGCCCTTACACTCTAAAACCTAGTCTTCATATAATGACCATTATAAAGCATATATATAGCTCATGCCATTTCCCTGCATAAGTCCAATGATTTGTCAGACTCATTACTGGCAGTCATGATATAATTTTGCCTGTTTCTTGGATTACTGCTCCCATATTCACTATACTCCAGAAACATTTGCTTTCTTTCTTTGCATTCAGTTGCCAGGCTCTCTTCTGCCTTAGCATTCTCGGGTTTTTCCTTGCCTCTTTGTGTAGCTAGCTCCTGTCACCAGTCTTTTTTCAATCATGATGTTACTTCCTTACCTTGCTTTGTTAATCAAGTACTTTACTTACCCAATCTGCTCTTTCCATATAACATTTTATTCCAAAAACTTCTGCTCCCTGAAATTACCGTATTATTTGGCACATCAAACAAAAGCAGTGACCTTTTCTGTCTTGTACAACACCTCCCCCATCTCTTAGAAAAACATTTGAAAATGTTAAATGCTCAAAATATATTTGATATATGAATGAAAAGACAGAAAGATTGATACTAGTTCATATAGAACTTAAACCCAAAAGATACGTCCAGATATATTGCTGCATAAGTCCAGGGAAGACTACTAATGTTGAAGCACTGCTTCTGAAAATGCAGTCCTCATATCTTGCACTGGGCTCTACTGGTGGCCCAGATGGTAAAGAATCCTCCTGGAAATGTGGTAGCCCTGGGTTTGATTCCTGGGTTGGGAAGATCCCCTGGAGGACGGCATGGCAATCCAGTTCAGTATTCTCGCATAGAGAATTCCCATGGACAGGGGAGTCTGGCAGGCTATAGTCCATGGGGCTGCAGAGTCGGACATGACTGAGCCACTAAGCACACAGCCCAGATCTTCCCTGCTTATGCTAATAAGCTTCAGGAGTGGAAACAGGACAATGCGGCACAGTGAGAAGAATATGAACTGGAGCCTGAGAAGCTTTAATTTTTTACCGCTTTCTAATTTGGCAGCTTGGGTGAGTCTCTTTGCTTATGAGACCTCTGTATCTATTTCTGTAAATTGGGAGAATTACCCTGCTTAACCAACTAGGGTTCTTATGAAGGTGTGGATACATGGTCAATGGATCCCAGAGGGAAAGACTGGGAATTGAACATTCCTTGGCAGAATGTTGATACTTTTTGTATTTAATTCATTGTTAAATTTACTAAGATTTTATTTTTATATTCATATGTGATTATACAAATATGTCTGTATATTCTGAGAGGGGAGAAAAAGTTAAGTGTAGAAAAGCATAAAGAAGTAAAATAAGTCATCCATGATTCTATTTTTCAAATATATGCCACAATTAGGATGTTTTTTATTTCTTTTTCTGGGTGTTTGTATTGTAGTTGAGATCAAACAGTATAACCAGCTTTGTATCATTTTGTTTATACATATATATTTTTTTCATATAGAAATTTGAATAGCTGCTTTTTGGCAATAATATTAATAGATGGTATCATCAGTTTGTATTTATATAGGTATAAGATAGCTAGGGCTGCCGTCTATGGGGTTGCACAGAGTCGGACGCGACTGAAGCGACTTAACAGCAGTAGCAGTAAGATAGCTATATATGTATGTGCTGAGTCGCTCAATCATCTCCAACTCCGTGAGCCCCATGGACTATAGCCCTTCAGGCTCCTCTGTCCACGTAATTTTCCAGGCTTGGTTGTGAAGTGGGTTGCCATGGACTTCTCCAGGGTATCTTCCCAACCCAGGAACTGAACCCATGACTCTTATGTCTCCTGTATTAGCAGGCAGATTCTTTATGACTAACACCACCTGAGAAGTCCAGAGGCTTCTCTGTCTATGGAATTTTTCCAAGTGAGAACACTGGAGAGGATTGCTATTTCCTATTCCAGGGAATCTTCCCGACCCACAAATTGAAACTCCATATCTTGCATCCTGCATTATCAGAAAGATTCTTTACCACTGTGACCCCTGCTGCTAAGTCGNCCATGGACTTCTCCAGGGTATCTTCCCAACCCAGGAACTGAACCCATGACTCTTATGTCTCCTGTATTAGCAGGCAGATTCTTTACGACTAACACCACCTGAGAAGTCCAGAGGCTTCTCTGTCTATGGAATTTTTCCAAGTGAGAACACTGGAGAGTATTGCCATTTCCTATTCCAGGGAATCTTCCCGACCCACAAATTGAAACTCCATATCTTGCATCCTGCATTATCAGGAAGATTCTTTACCACTGTGACCCCTGCTGCTAAGTCGCTTCAGTCGTGTCTGACTCTGTGTGACCCCATAGAAGCAGCCTACCAGGCTCCCCCGTCCCTGGGATTCTCCAGGCAAGAACACTGGAGTGGGTTGCCATTTCCTTCTCCAATGCATGAAAGTGAAAAGTGAAAGTAAAGTCGCTCAGTCATGTCCGACCCTCAGCGACCCCATGGACTGCAGCCCACCAGGCTCCTCCATTCATGGGATTTTCCAGGCAAGAGTACTGGAGGGGGCTGCCATTGCCTTCTCCCTGGGAATGTCCCCTGGGAAACCCTATATCCCTAGGTATTAAGTTATAAAGACACATTAAATCCATGTTCACAGCTAAAGAAATACTCAACCAATTTCCCAAATAAGATTAATCTATCATATCATGGTAGCTCAGCGGTTAAATCGTCTGCCTGCAATGTGGGAGACCTGGGTTAGATCCCTGGGTTGGGAAGATCCCTTGGAGAAAGAAATGTCACCCCACTCCAGTATTCTTGCCTGGAGAATTCCATGGACGGAGGAGCCTGGTGGGCTGCAGTCCACGGGGTCACAAAGAGTCAGACACCACTGAGCGAATTCANGGTATTAAGTTATAAAGACACATTAAATCCATGTTCACAGCTAAAGAAATACTCAACCAATTTCCCAAATAAGATTAATCTATCATATCATGGTAGTTCAGCGGTTAAATCGTCTGCCTGCAATGTGGGAGACCTGGGTTAGATCCCTGGGTTGGGAAGATCCCCTGGAGAAAGAAATGTCACCCCACTCCAGTACTCTTGCCTGGAGAATTCCATGGACGGAGGAGCCTGGTGGGCTGCAGTCCACGGGGTCACAAAGAGTCAAACACGACTGAGCGAATTCACTTTCTTTCTTTCTTTCATCATATCATCAACTCATTAACATCTGAGGACAGAAGTACCTTTCTTAGAACACCACAGACACCAAATGTATGATGATGTCTTCTGAGTCTGAAAGCATTCAGTGAGTCCCCTGTAATGTGGCTGCAATGCCCCAGGGCCTAAAAGCAATCACCTCAAGAGTCTAGGGAATTGTTTTAAATGTTACCTTCTCAAGAAGTTTGGCCTGCTCTCAAAACTGAATGAAATATATCACCCTGGGGTTGTCCTGAGGGTTGGGAAAAAAAAGAAAGAAACTAGCAAAAAAGTTCTGTTAATCAGTATTGAATTTTTAGCAAATCTGAAAACATTAGAAAATAAAGGTGAAAATTAACTTTCTCTCTTGAATGGATTGATAGTATTTAAGCTGACAAAAGATCTTTAGCAAACTTTATGAAACAGCATTTTGAAATNTCCAGCTGAGAGTTCATTAAATCATCACTTAATGGGTTCAAGCAAAGCCCCCAGAAGGAGATAAAATAGATGTAGGACAATTAGTCTTTGATCATATTAACATATCTATAGAAAGTGCATCTTAATCTGCAGAAGCAGTTAATAGGGGCTGGTCAACTTTCCAATCATAGAAAAGGTGGCGGGGGTTGGGGGGAAGAATCTGAGGAAATTGACGGTGTCTTTTTAAAGACACCTAAGTCAATGAACCTGGAGTTATTTGGTCCCCTATCATGAAAATATATATTAAGTCCATTCTCCTCTACATTTCCTTGTTCTAAGTTTACCAAGCTGACACTGATTCCTAAACAGTTTGGTTATATTAGGAAACCATTCTAATCATGTCAGCAAGAGTAGATCTGGTCCCTAGGATGCATATCACTGCTTCTCAGAGTAATCTTTTTTGTTGTTCAGTCACTAAGTCATGTCTGACTCTTTGCAACGCTATGGACTGCAGCATGTCAGGCTTCCCTTGTCCTTCTCTCCCCTCCAGAGTTTGCTCAGACATGTCCATTGAGTTGGTGATGCTATCTAACCATCTCATCCTTTGCTGTTACATGATACTCTGATATGAAGAACTTTCCACCTACGGTAACACTACATAAAAATAAGCTATGTATGTCTCAATACTTTTTTTGACTGTCAGTACATTCAGAATAAGTCATATTTTCTTAGTATGACTTTCAGCTGAATATGCTAACTGTCCAAAATATACCCCTTTTAAACCTTCCCACTGCCACATTTCTAGACATTCCTCACAGGTAACCTATAGTCTCCCACCATTATACCTTGACTTATACTCTGAGAAAAACTTTGTCTCCAAAATGAATACTTATAATATTAACTTCATATTATATTTCCTGCATGAGACTCTCATGCTCATCCTGCTGAGATAAATGTTTGCTCTGTGTTCACACATAGCAAAATGTTTTATTTGTTATTTATAGGGCTGAATTTATTTTTCTTATTTTTGGTTGTGTACATATCTTCACTCCTACACCCCATGCATGAATACACAATATTAAAAACCTGTGAGAGCTGAGATTAGTTTTTTAAGTGTATTCTACAGTTTTAGCATGTTTCTTGAGACATTTAGTATGTCAATATGACTTTTTGAAATTTAATGATCAAAATCACTGTGGAAAGGGACTGTAACCATGAAACTAAAAAACGCTTACTCCTTGAAAGAAAAGCTATGACAAACATAGGCAGTGTATTAAAAAGGAGAGACATCACTTTACCAACAAAGGTCCATATTGTCAAAGCAATGGTTTTTCCAGTAGTCATGTTTGGATGTGAGGGTTTGACCATAAAGAAGGCTGAGTGCCAAAGAATTGATGCTTTAGAACTGTGGTGCTGGAGAAGACTCTTGAGAGTCCCTTGGACAGCAAGGAGATCAATCCAGTCAATCTTAAAGGAAATGAACCCTAAATGTTTTTTGGAAGGACTGATGCTGAAGTTAAAGCTGCAATTCTTTGACCACCTGATGCTAAGAGCTAACTCATTGGAAAAGACTCTGATGCTGAAAAAAATTGAGGGCAAGAGAAGCAGGTGACAGAGGATGAGATGGTTGGATGGCATCATTGACTCAGTGGACTTGAGTATGAGCAAACTCTGGGAAATAGTGAACGACAGGGAAGCCTGGGGTACTGCAGTATGTGTGATCACAAAGAATTGGACATGACTGAATGACTGAACAACAATAAACTGAAAAAGTGAAAGGAGAAATAAAGGAAAAAGTTGAAAAACAGCATAATGACTTCTTAAGTTTGAAACTATATTTGATCAACTAACCTTTTTAAAATTTATGTAGTTTTCAGATATCTTATTTTTGACAAAATACAAAGATATGTTCATAATTTTGATTACCTGCTCAAAGGCGTGCATGCATGCTAAGTTGCTTCAGTTGTGTCTGACTCTTTGTGACCTTGTGAACTGTAGCCCTTCAGGCTCCTCTGTCTATGGGGTTCTCCAGGCCAGAACACTGGAGTAGGCTCCTATGCCCTCCTCCAGGGTATCTTCCCAACCCAGGAATTGAACCCCAATTCCTATGTCTTGCATTGGCAGATTCTTTACCACTAGTGCCACCTGTGAAGACCTATTCAGGGCAATAAGTTTCTAATTCTAACTGGTTTAGTTAATAACATTTTTACATTTATGCCAAATCATTATACCAAATATTATAATGTTGTATTGAATATTAGGTATTTTTGAGCATTTTTAGTAAAGACAAAGCTATTTGCTTGAGTGTGTTTAATAAATATTTTATGGTAAAGATGATGATACAAGAAAATCTTTTCTAAAAAATAGATTTTTCTGCTGGTAGAATTCCTGGAATATTATAGGTGCTCAATAAATATCTATTGAACTAACCATTGATTTTAAGCATATTTACTACTTTCATATAGTAGTCAAAAAGGAAGTAATTTATTTAGCAGGAGGATTATTTTAAAATATTCTGTAGCTCATGTCCTTTTTATTTAAAATTTTATAAAGGAATGTAATTATATTGTAAATATTGAATGCATCCTTGGATTTCTTTGGATAAAGACGTGGAGGCATTTCTATTACATTTCTCTGTATATTTTTTATAGAATGAAAATATATCTCACTTACAGTAGTTGATGAAGTAACAGGAGCCCGTTGTTAAAGCACCTGCAGTGCATGAAATACAGGAGCCATGGGTTCCACTCCTGGCTCGGGAAGATGCCCTGGAGAAGGCATGGAAATCCACTCCAGTATTCTTGCTGGGAAAATCCCAAGGACAGGGCAGCATGATGGGATACAGGTCAAAGGGTCACAAAGAGTCGGACATGACAAAGCCACTGAGCACAGATGCACACACTAGCTTATGACTGATGGTCACATTTTTTTGGTGAATGGAAATCATCGTCTGATCTTGGAATGGGATATTATTGAACTTTCACTCTGGAAGTTAGGGTGGATTTTCTTAAATATAGTGGGTTATCCTCTACAGGTAGAATTTTGATATTGAAGGATAAACTTTGAAATAATTAACAAAATTAGAAATCACTTAGATAGTGGATATTATCATAGAAGTATTAAGAAATGCTACAGTACACAACCTCCATCTCCAAACCCCCTGTGCAATGAATTTGTATCTAAAATTCACAACAGTGTCAAACACACGTATATAAAACAGCAGTGATTTCCAATTAGAATTGAGGCATCCTATTGGGGTAAAGATAGCTTTATTCATATTACCAATTATACAACTCTGTATATCTTACCCTTTTGTAAATAATTGTTTTTAAAATTTCATAAAGGAGCCCATTAAACACAATGACAGATTTAAGAGAGGCATGAGAAGTGATATGGAAATGGCAGAGTTGATGTAAGTTAGAGGAAACTAGGTATATTTCTACATATGCTTTAGCGTTCTATCAGTAGAAGTAAATTTTCCCAAAGAATAGAAATAAGAAAATTTGCAAGCTAATCTGCGTCTTATTTATCACTTATTTACTATTTTTACAGTTTAGATTATATAGTCTTTGGCTAGGAGCACTAGATCAGATGAACAAATATTCTTTTCCATGGGCTTTTGAACACCTTCTTTGACATAAATGCTTAAAAGCAGTGTGTTCTAAAGAAAGACGTGTGCTTTGAAGAGACTTCATTAAGACATTGTACTTTAAGTAATACTTCTCTTTTAGAAACAATTCAGTTGAAATTGGTATCAAATTGTTTTTTTCTCCAGATCCTATCTTTGAATGGTTTAGGAGGCCTCAAGCAAAATCATTCTCTGAATTCCTCAAGGCTCTTTTGTATAACATAAATTGATTTAAATGAATAAATGGAAGTAAGTGGGGGAGAACTTAGATTGGTTACATTACTCTTTCTTAATTTTTTAAACTCATATTCATAATATTATTTGTTATATAAGGAGTTAATATATGAAGAAAACTTCTACAATCATGATTAATTTATTTTATTAACTCAAAACAGCATAAATCTTTAGAGAACACTTTAAAGCATATTTGCCGTAGACATTGAAGAAACAAGTTTTAAAACAAAATTTTGATTTACTTTTTTTCTCTCAGAATTGTGAGAAACTTGATGTGTGTTATCTTCTGATTAGCCATGCAGTGCCACCTGGTGTGCAGATGGGAAGAACATTGCACATCAGAGGCTCTGTTCACACCCCCCCTCCCCAAACACAAACTTCCACGACAGGAAATTAACAGATGTTCACTTTGCTTGTGTTACGGAGATAAATTGTGCATCCAACTCTTAATTCGTAAGTTAAATTTGGAGAAGATGTTGATATTGAGTTAATTAGTCAAAGATTATGTCAGTACATCCAGTTTAGTGGAAACAAGTAATGTTAAATGAAAAATTGCTACCTTGGCTGTTTAAGTTCCTATTTTGTACTTCTTTCTTATGTACATGATGGTTTTGTTTTTTAAACCTTAATATTTATATTTTATTGATAAATTTATCAGTGCTAGAATAATTTATTTTAAAATTTACTGCAATTGATATCTCTATGACTGTTTTCCTTTTACTGAAAGAAAACAGTCTTTCTTTTGTATTTTATAAAGACCATATCATATTGAGGTGCATTGCCACTGTTCTTATTCTTTTAATCTTATCATCAGCTAATCATATTTTGAAGCATGTTATTAAACTTCTACCATAGCTGCTAAGGATTATAGATTGCAAAATAAATTTAGAGGTTTTGATTGATTTAGAAAATAATGTCTGCTGTTGCTAAGTCGCTTCAGTGTGTCTGACCCTGTGCGACTCCTTAGACGGCAGCCCACCAGGCTTCCCCGTCCCTGGGATTCTCCAGGCAAGAACATTGGAGTGAGTTCCCATTTCCTCCTCCAATGATGAAAGTGAAAACTNGCTAAGTCGCTTCAGTGTGTCTGACCCTGTGCGACTCCATAGACGGCAGCCCACCAGGCTTCCCCGTCCCTGGGATTCTCCAGGCAAGAACATTGGAGTGAGTTCCCATTTCCTTCTCCAATGATGAAAGTGAAATCTCAAAGTGAAGTTGCTCAGTCGTTGTCCGACTCTTAGCGACCCCATGGACTGCAGCCCACCAGGCTCCTCTGTCCATGGGATTTTCCAGGCAAGAGTGCTGGAGTGGGGTGCCATTGTCTTATCCAGAAAATAACGTCTACTTTAATGCTATTCATAAATAAGAATTATGTACATGTGAGTATATTGACGGACTTCCAATATTTTTGGAAGGACTGATGATGAAGCTGAAGCTCCAGTATTTTGGTCACTTGATGCAAACAGCCAACTCCTTGGAAAAGTCCCTGATGCTGGGAAAGATTAACGGCATAAGGAGAAGAGGGTGTCAGAGGATGAGATGGCTGGATGGCACCACTGATGCAATGGACATGAACTTGGGCAAACTTTTGGGTGTTGGTGAGGGACAGGGAGGCCTGGTGTGCTGCAGTCCATGGGGTCACAAAGAGTTGGATACGACTGGGTGACTGAGCAACACATATAAGTATACACATATAGCAGCTAAATTTCTTGAAGTACTGACTTGTTTTTAATACTATCTTGAAGTAATTTTAGATATTTTTGATTCTTTCATTTCATGCATACATAAATTGTGTCTGAAAGAAATTAAATAATTTTGTCTTTACCAGAAGATTTGAATGCAGGTCCATCTGAAACCAAAGTTTTACCGTTAACCAATACAGTGAGATGGTATTGGTCATATATAATGATATAAATTTTAAAATTCATTTACAAATTGTGGTAAGTACTCATAACATGAAATTTATTATTTTAATTATTTTTTACGTGTCCTGTTCAGTGGTATTATGTACATTCACCTTGTTGCACTCTGATCACTCACTACCATTCCTCTACAGAACTCTTTCAACATGCAAAACTGAGGCTGTATACCCATTTAACAACGCCTTATTCTCCCTTCCCCCTGTTCTCTGGTAACTGCTCTTCTACTTTCCATATAAATTCAACTATACTAGATACTTCATATAGGTGGAATCATGCAGTATTTGTTCTTTGGTGCTGACTTATTTCACTTAGTATAATGTCTTCAAGGTTTGGGCTTCCCAGGTGTCACAGTAGTAAAGAAACTGCCTGCCAGTGTAGGAGACATAAGAGACACAAGTTTGATTCCTGGTTGGGGAAGATCCTCTGGGGGAGGAAATCTCAACCAACTCTAGTATTCTTGCCTGGAAAATTCCATGGACAGAGGAACCTGGCTGTAGTCCATGGAGTCATAGACAGTCAGGCACAGCTGAGCGGCTGGCCTCACACACATACACACACTTTAAGCTTCATCTGTGCTTTAGTGTCTGTCAGAAATTCCTTTTATTTTTAAGGCTAAACAACTTTCTGTTTTATGTATCACCACATTTGTTTATCTTTTCATCTGTCGGTGGACCCTTGGGTTATTTCCATCTTTTGGCTGTTGTGAATTATACTGCTATGAACATGGGTATACAAATAATCTCTTCAAGTCTCTGCCTTCACTTGTTTTTTGTGTATACCCAGAAGTGGAANTCACAGGCTTATCATTTTATAAATTAGTGACATGATTGAAGAAAAGAGAGGTACATGGGGGAAAATATCTTGAAAGTTTCTTAGATTGAGTTGTGGAAAAGAATTGCTGGGATATAATAAACATAAAAAAAAAAAATAGAAACCTTAGTTGCAGTTATTATTACAGTTTTGAAACTGAGATGATACCAGAAAAGGGAAACAGAATCTAGTTTTATTCCCTGAGTGTATGGTCTCACAGTCTATACCTGCTTTGTCTTTCTGTTCCTCAGGAAAACATTTCTAGTGGCTGAGCTGAGTTGGAGAGCAGGACTCCTGTCTAGAGGAGTGCGTGGCACTGAAAAGTGTAATTAAAGTTATAAGAGAATAAAGTAAGATAGAAACTTAGTTAGATCAATGTTTTTCAGTTGCTAAGTTATGTCCTACTTTTTGCTACCCCATGGATTGCAGCACATCAGGCTCCCCTGTCCTTCACTATCTTCCAGAATTTGCTCGAACTCATGTCCATTGATTTGGTGATGTTATCCAATCATCTCATCCTCTGTCATCTCCTTCTTCTCCTACCTTCAATCTTTCCCAGCATCACGGTCTTTTCCAGTGAATCGATTCTGTGTCAGGTGGCCAAAGTACTGGAGCTTTAGCTTCAGCATCAGTCTTTCCAATGAATATTCAGGGTTGATTTCCTTTAGAATTGATTGGTTTGATCTCCTTGCAGGCCAAGAGACTCTCAAGAGTCTTCTCCAACACCACAGTTTGAAAGCATAAATTCTTTGCCACTCAGCCTTCTTTATGGTCCAACTCCCAGATCCATACATGACTACTGAAAAACCATAGCCATAGTTTTGACTATATGGACCTTTGTCAGCAAAGTAATGTCTGCTTTTTGATACACCATCTGGAAGAGGGAATGGCAAACCACTTCATTATTCTTGCTTTGAGAACCTCACGAACATTTATACCAAAGGGGCCAACATTAAAAGTTTTAGAAACAAGGATAGAAATGTGGCTTGCATTCCACATGAATTTAAGGTTAAATCTCCAAGGCATTGGGTCTAGGATGATGACTTAATTCTAAATCTTGGGAGGAAAGAAGTCATTGACATACTTTTTAGTTTAGTTAGGATGAGCACAGAAACCAAAGTGCACTTAAGATGGGAAACATAAAAGCAGATTTAAGAAGCTAGTTCAAATAAAAACAGAGAACAGTGCAACAAGGACAGTCACATCAATTATTTCTAATGATTCAGAGCCCTTCACTGGGACCCATCACTCTCGAAACAGGGCAGAACTGTCAGGCTCCAAAAGCTGCTGTCATTATCGGTCACTATAGTTTCCTATTGACAGTAAGTACTGAGTCAGAAATAAAGTCACAAGATCCCTATGCTAACTCCTAATTGGAAGGAAACAAAGTTCTATGTCCAATTTTTGTTAGAGTTTTAAACCTTGTTGTTTTTGTTGATTTTAATCTCATTGATAGGGAGGACTATAACCCATTTATAGGAGATCCCTGGTGGATGAGCACAGGGGTTATAGTTTCATAGTAGACTTGCAAGCAGCACAGAGGGGCCTCAAAAAATAAAAATAGAAGAACTATCATATGATCTGGCAACTGTACTTCTGAGCACGTATCCAAAAAATGAAAAAAAAAAAAACCTAACTGGAAAAGATATATTCACTCCTCATGTTCATTGCAACATTATTTACAATATGACCTTTAAATTTTTGAGGTGATACTGGTTAGGTTTTTGTAGTGTGTCTCTCTTTTAGGTTTGTATGATATTTTTCTTATAATCAGACTGACATTACTTTTTTTTAGTAGTGAGGCCACATGGGTGATATGTCATTATCATGATATTGTATTGTATCATGGTTATGTACTGTCAGTAAGATTTGTCATTATTGACGCTGACTTTAATGGCCTGGCTAGGGGACATTTGTCAGGACTATGAGCTCTAAAGTTTTCTACCCCCTTTCCATGCTGTAGTCTTTGTAAGGAAGAAACTTTTGAAAACCACATTTAAGGAGTGAGGAGTATGTTCCAGCTAATTGCCGGTAGAGTGTCTATAGAAATTATTTGGAATTATTCAGTACAGAAGGTTTTCATATTCTCCCCTACTTATTTATTTATACCACCATAAGCTCATGAATATTTGTTTTATATATTGGGATATAATCCAGTATTCATTCTCAATCCATTAGCGAGACTATGCCTCTGACTGTGAACTTCGCAAGGGTGTTTCTCAGCTTTTATTCTCCCTGCTTTTATGGGCGAGGATAACTGAATTGGCCTGGAGCTGGGTATTTACCTTCTACCACTTGGAAGGACAGAACTGACTGGTCAGTCACTTCCTTTCCATAGGTCAGTTAGGCTCTGATAATACTCCACTAAATTAGCCTCTGATAAACTAGTTTTTCCTTAGGGTAGGTTTTGTGAGAGTGCCCTGACATATTTCAAAATGTTTCCCTTTCCACTCTTCCTGCTGGAAGCCGAAAGAGGTTTTCCCTCCATCGTTTACTGTGAAAACCTGGTTGAGCTCCTAGATGTACATCACACAAAATTGTGTTGGCTCTCCAGTGACTGGATTCTTCCTGGAGCTTTTAACTCTCAGAGCTGTCTATACTGAACTTCCGGTAGAGTGTCAATTATAGCTCAAGTTTTCCTACTCCAGCATTAGTCCCCCTGGAGATTTCCACTCTGGAGGCTCCTCAAGTAAACCATGACTCTCTGCATTTATCTGTCTTCTCTTGTTAGGGGCACACCTCACTTAGGAATCTAAGAAGGGTTGTTGAGCTTTCTACTTGCTGTTAAGATGAAGTGGTGTATTCCAGGTTTCTTACATGTAGAACTGTAAACTGGTAATATCCTTCACTTTGAAGTGTAATTCTAGGTTGAATTTGCAATTCTAGGTTAATCATGTTTTTTTCCAACATATTTTGAACATTTCATTCAATTTGTTTCTTGCTTGCATGTTTTCCTAATGCAAAGTTGTCTGTAATTCTTTTCCTCATTCCTATATAGGTAAGATCCCTACCACCGCCTCACTACTTCCTTGGCTTCTTTCAGGATTTTCAACTTTTTTCTGGTCTTCCTCAATTTGAGTATGATATGTCCAGGGGTAGGTTTTTGGTATTTATCCTGAGCTTCCTTGACCTATGGTCTAGTGTTTGTCATAACTTTTAAAAATGTTTCACTCATTATTACATCAGATAATTATTTTGTCTCTTCTTTCTTTTTCTCCACAGATCCTGTGGAGTAGGAAATGGCAACCCACTCCCGTATTCTCACCTGGAAAATTCCATGGACAGAAGAATCTGTTAGGTTGCAGTCCATGGGATCACAAAGAGTTCAATACAACTTAGCAACTGAACAACATATAAGTAATCAGTCATGAAAAGACTGATGCTGAAGCTGAAGCTCCAATACTTTGGTTACCTGATGCTAAGAGCCAACTCATTCAAAAAGACTCTGATGCTGGGAAAGATCAAAAGCCAAAGCAGAAGGGAGTGGCAAAGGATGTGATGGTTAGATACCATTACCATCTCAACAGACATGAGTTTGAGCAAACTCCAGGAGATGGTGAAAGACAGGGAAGCCTGGCATGCTGCAGTTCATGGGGTTACAAAGTGGACATGACTTAACAACTGAACAAAAACAATAGCAATGTAAGTAATTATTATTACCGGCCTTTAAATTTTCACAGAATTGAAATTTTCCAAAATAAAAATGGATGAATGGTGGGAGAATTAGCCTTGAGGCTAAGATGTCCTATTCTGGTCTTTAAGTACCACAGCTTCCTTTAATTGGTCCACAATGAGCTCATTCACCTCTGGATCAAGCACTTCTCCACAGGAGGAGTGCTGAGTCCCCAGCCTCTTGCTGATCACCAACAGTTCTGATTGCACAGGTGGTGATATAGATTCTTTGTGGAATAGATCTGTCCATCATTATCAGGTAAATAAAACATTTACTCCAATGTGTATGATTTCTCAGCTATCATGGAAGAACTGGAAGTATTAGTCACTCAGTCATGTTCAACTCTTTGTGACTCCATAGACTGTAGCCCGCCAGTCTCCTCTGTCCATGGGATTCTCCAGGCAAGAAACACTGAAGTGGGTTACCATGCCCTCCTCCAGGCTATCTTCCCAACCTAGGGATCAAACCTAGGTCTCCTGCATTGCAGGTAGATTCTTTGCCATCTGAGACACCAGGGAAGCCCTTTCTTAGCTATACTGTGGTATAATTGTCATACAACATGTATTTGAACTATATAATTTGCTAAGTTCTGCCATTTGCATATACCTGCAAAACAGTCAACACAGTCAATATAGCAAATATCCATTTCCATCCAGGCTTTTCTTGTGCCTCTTTCTAATTCCTCATTCTGTCCTTTCCCTACTGGCTTATCCCCCAGGCAGCAGCTCATTTTCTTTCTGTCTTGGAGATTACTTTTCATTTTTTTAGAATTTTATATAAATTAAATCGTACACTGTGTATTTTTTGTTGTTGAGCTTCTTTTACTTGGTATCATTAGATGAAATTCATCCATGTTGTTAGATGTATCAGTAGTTNTCAGGACTATGAGCTCTAAAGTTTTCTACCCCCTTTCCATGCTGTAGTCTTTGTAAGGAAGAAACTTTTGAAAACCACATTTAAGGAGTGAGGAGTATGTTCCAGCTAATTGCCGGTAGAGTGTCTATAGAAATTATTTGGAATTATTCAGTACAGAAGGTTTTCATATTCTCCTCTACTTATTTATTTATACCACCATAAGCTCATGAATATTTGTTTTATATATTGGGATATAATCCAGTATTCATTCTCAATCCATTAGCGAGACTATGCCTCTGACTGTGAACTTCGCAAGGGTGTTTCTCAGCTTTTATTCTCCCTGCTTTTATGGGCGAGGATAACTGAATTGGCCTGGAGCTGGGTATTTACCTTCTACCACTTGGAAGGACAGAACTGACTGGTCAGTCACTTCCTTTCCATAGGTCAGTTAGGCTTTGATAATACTCCACTAAATTAGCCTCTGATAAACTAGTTTTTCCTTAGGGTAGGTTTTGTGAGAGTGCCCTGACATATTTCAAAATGTTTCCCTTTCCACTCTTCCTGCTGGAAGCCAAAAGAGGTTTTCCCTCCATCGTTTACTGTGAAAACCTGGTTGAGCTCCTAGATGTACATCACACAAAATTGTGTTGGCTCTCCAGTGACTGGATTCTTCCTGGAGTTTTTAACTCTCAGAGCTGTCTATACTGAACTTCCAGTAGAGTGTCAATTATAGCTCAAGTTTTCCTACTCCAGCATTAGTCCCCCTGGAGATTTCCACTCTGGAGGCTCCTCAAGTAAACCATGACTCTCTGCATTTATCTGTCTTCTCTTGTTAGGGGCACACCTCACTTAGGAATCTAAGAAGGGTTGTTGAGCTTTCTACTTGCTGTTAAGATGAAGTGGTGTATTCCAGGTTTCTTACATGTAGAACTGGAAACTGGTAATATCCTTCACTTTGAAGTGTAATTCTAGGTTGAATTTGCAATTCTAGGTTAATCATGTTTTTTTCCAACATATTTTGAACATTTCATTCAATTTGTTTCTTGCTTGCATGTTTTCCTAATACAAAGTTGTCTGTAATTCTTTTCCTCATTCCTATATAGGTAAGATCCCTACCACCGCCTCACTACTTCCTTGGCTTCTTTCAGGATTTTCAACTTTTTTCTGGTCTTCCTCAATTTGAGTATGATATGTCCCAGGGTAGGTTTTTGGTATTTATCCTGAGCTTCCTTGACCTATGGTCTAGTGTTTGTCATAACTTTTAAAAATGTTTCACTCATTATTACATCAGATAATTATTTTGTATCTCTTCTTTCTTTTTCTCCACAGATCCTGTGGAGTAGGAAATGGCAACCCACTCCCGTATTCTCACCTGGAAAATTCCATGGACAGAAGAATCTGTTAGGTTGCATCCATGGGATCACAAAGAGTTCAATACAACTTAGCAACTGAACAACATATAAGTAATCAGTCATGAAAAGACTGATGCTGAAGCTGAAGCTCCAATACTTTGGTTACCTGATGCTAAGATCCAACTCATTCAAAAAGACTCTGATGCTGGGAAAGATCAAAAGCCAAAGCAGAAGGGAGTGGCAAAGGATGTGATGGTTAGATACCATTACCATCTCAACAGACATGAGTTTGAGCAAACTCCAGGAGATGGTGAAAGACAGGGAAGCCTGGCATGCTGCAGTTCATGGGGTTACAAAGTGGACATGACTTAACAACTGAACAAAAACAATAGCAATGTAAGTAATTATTATTACCGGCCTTTAAATTTTCACAGAATTGAAATTTTCCAAAATAAAAATGGATGAATGGTGGGAGAATTAGCCTTGAGGCTAAGATGTCCTATTCTGGTCATTAAGTACCACAGCTTCCTTTAATTGGTCCACAGTGAGCTCATTCACCTCTGGATCAAGCACTTCTCCACAGGAGGGTCTGAGTCCCCAGCCTCTTGCTGATCACCAGCAGTTCTGATTGCACAGGTGGTGATATAGATTCTTTGTGGAATAGATCTGTCCATCATTATCAGGTAAATAAAACATTTACTCCAATGTGTATGATTTCTCAGCTATCATGGAAGAACTGGAAGTATTAGTCACTCAGTCATGTTCAACTCTTTGTGACTCCATAGACTGTAGCCCGCCAGTCTCCTCTGTCCATGGGATTCTCCAGGCAAGAAACACTGAAGTGGGTTACCATGCCCTCCTCCAGGCTATCTTCCCAACCTAGGGATCAAACCTAGGTCTCCTGCATTGCAGGTAGATTCTTTGCCATCTGAGACACCAGGGAAGCCCTTTCTTAGCTATACTGTGGTATAATTGTCATACAACATGTATTTGAACTATATAATTTGCTAAGTTCTGCCATTTGCATATACCTGCAAAACAGTCAACACAGTCAATATAGCAAATATCCATTTCCATCCAGGCTTTTCTTGTGCCTCTTTCTAATTCCTCATTCTGTCCTTTCCCTACTGGCTCATCCCCCAGGCAGCAGCTCATTTTCTTTCTGTCTTGGAGATTACTTTTCATTTTTTTAGAATTTTATATAAATTAAATCGTACACTGTGTATTTTTTGTTGTTGAGCTTCTTTTACTTGGTATCATTAGATGAAATTCATCCATGTTGTTAGATGTATCAGTAGTTCATTATTTCTATTTCTAATAAGAGTGCAATATGTGTGTGTGTGTGTGTATATATATATATATATATATATATATATATAATTTGATAATCTAGAAGGACTTTTGGTTGATTTCACATTGAGACTAATACAAAAAAGCTATTATGAACATCCAAGAAAATTCTTTTTATGAAAATAAGCTTTCATTTCTTTTTAATAAATGCTCAGCAAAATAACTGAGCTTGAGATAACTGTAGGTTTCACCTTGTAAGAAACTGCAAAACTATTTGTGAAAGTGGCATACTTTACATGCCAATCAGCAGTTTATGAGAATTCCAATTTATTCAAATGTTTGCAACACTTGATATAGTCAGCCGTTTTAAATATTCTAATATGTATGAGTCAATATTTGTGATTTCATTTTTCATTTCCCTAATGACTAATAATGCTGAGAACTGTGTCCATGTACTTGTTTGCCATCTGTGTATTTTTTTTTGAAGAAGCACTGTTCAGATTGATTGCCAAATTTTTCAGTGAGTTGTTTGTGGTTTTATTATTAAATTTTGAAAGTTCTTTATATATTCTGAATACAAGTCCTTTATAAGATATGTGACTTGCAAACATTTTCTATAGTCTAGTTTCAACATTCTCTTGAATTATTAATTTCTTAAATACAAATTTCTGGTTAGAATTTTTTAATTTTATAACTAAAAACTCTATAATATCAATTTAATGATCAAGGAAAAATAAAAAATGGTTTCTCTATTGTGATTTACATTATTCATCAATTATGCTAATGGTTCTAGTATCTAAAGATCCCAAATCCAACTACATGTTGATTCTTCTTCTAAAATAAACATATGAAATATAATCTTCATGGAATGTTCTTTGAAACATGAGATATAAATATTTATTGAGTGAGCTTTCTGGGAGAGATGCTGCCAGTTCCTAGTGTGCTTCTTTGAATGATTCAAAGTGTCTCATTTGCAACCCAACACCAGTGTCAACAAAATATTGAAATTAAATCTAGGAAAAGATATTTTCCACTGTTTACATTCAAGCACACTATCTAGATGACTTTTTGATAGAGATAAAATTAACGTTATAATTTATTATTAATTTTCACAATTCCTAAATGGAAAGTAATTATTTATCCATCTTCGGGGAGATATAAAAAAGTAACAGAATACATGTATTTGATTTAAACTTATATTTATTTATTTATCAATAGTTATAAGGCTGCTGAGGAATCAACAATATGTTTAAGAATCATGTTGATTCTTTCTCCTTTTGGGAATAGTGGGCTTTCATAAACTCACAAGATGTAATCATTGTGCTTTCTCTCACTAAATATTTTACACCAATGCCTACTATGTGTCAAGAGATATTTTATCTCTATAAAGCTCTGTTTCTAAAATGGTAAAAATTGAATAGAGTTAGTTCAGATTCTGCCTTTTTTGCTGAATGCATTGATGTTGAATAGTGGTGCTACAAGTATTTAAAATGTTATTTCCTGGCCTTTTGAAATAAAAACAATGACATTTAGAATGCAGCCAAATAGCATTAATCTGGCTTCTCTGCCTGCAAGTTATATTGGCAATTTATCTCAAGCAGGGTTTCATAGTTAAGGTGACATCACCCAAAATGTCAGTCTAGAGAGAAAACCAATGACCCTGTTCTTATAGGATAAAAACCTAAACAATATCAGCAGCTGCATTTCAAATTATAACATGTTGTACCCTAAAAGACTCTCAAAATGGAATCCAGAGCAGGATCTATGCATCTAAGGGCTTTAGCTTATTTCCAAGTTTCATTTAAGTATAGCATTATCACTAATTTCATATATTTTTTACAAATAGCTATTGAATATCTACTATATTCCAGAAACTGTTTCAGCTAATTAACAGTAAAATATCACTGTTTACATGGAGCATAAAATCTATTAAGAGTGGTAACTACTGAAATAAATGAGTAAATTCTTAGAAGTAAGAACAAAAAGGAAGAGAAAAGGAAAGAGAGTTGCAGAATGGTGGGGTGAGAGATGGTTTAAAATTTTCTGTAGAGAGTCAAGGAAGACCTGATTAAGAAAATGACATTTTGTTGTATTTACAAAAATACTTGTATAACACTATCTTCTAGGCTATGTGCTTTTTCAAATATTAACTCATTTAATCCTCATGACAACTCTGTGAAGCAGATGCTGTTATTAGTTCCATGGTAAAAAAAAAAAAAGGAAGGACAGGAAAGTTAACTCACCCATGATCCACAAAACTGGGAAGTGACAGAGCAGTGACAGCACGGGTAACCTGGTTCTGGGATCCATGCTCTTGCCTTTACATCACCCTGCCCTTTTCTCTGAACAAACACATGATGCAGATAAGGAGGGCAAGCCATGCAGATAGTTGGAGGAAATGTATTTTAGACATCCATGAGAGACAAAGACCTAAACTGTTTGTAAAACAGTATGGGGTCCAGTGTGGCTTGTGTAGAATATGGATTCAGTGCAGTTCAGCCTCTCAGTCATGTCCAACTCTTTGTGACCCCATGGACTGCAGCATGCCAGTTCTCCTGATTCATCACCAACACCCGGAATTTACTCAAACTCATGTTCATTGAGTCGGTGAAGCCATCCAACGATAGCATCCTCTGTCATCCCCTTCTTCTCCTGCCTTCAATCTTTCCCAGCATCAGGGTCTTTCCAAAGAGTCAGTTCTTTGCATCAGGTGGCCAAAGTATTGGAGTTTCAGCTTCAGTATCAGTCCTTCCAGTGAATATTCAGGACTTATTTCCTTTAAGATGGACTGTTTGGATCTTCTAAATTAAAGATTTACTAGGCGTGGCCCCACCCATCAGAACAAGACCCAGTTTCCCCTTCAGTCAGTCTCTCCCATCAGGAAGCTTCCATAAGCCTCATCCTTCTACATCAGAAGGCAGACAGATTGAAAACCACAATCACAGAAAACTAACCAGTCTGATCACATGGACCACAGCTTTGTCTCACTCAATGATGAGCCATGCCATGTAGAGCTACCCAAGACAAACAGGTCATGGTGGAGAGTTCTGACAAAACGTGGTCCACTGGAGAAGGAAATGGCAAACCACTTCAGTATTCTTGCCTTGAGAACCTCTTGAACAGTTTGAAAAGGCAAAAAGGTATGACACTGAAAGATGAACTCTCCAGGTCGGTAGGTGCTCAGTATGCTACTGGAGATCAGTGGAGAGAGAACTCCAGAAAGAATGAAGAGACAGAACCAAAGCAAAAACAACACCCAGTTGTGCAGTTGTGGGTGTGACCAGTGATAGAAGAATATGGACTAAGAAAGAGTAATAGGAATGAGGCTTGAGAGATGTGAAGCGCTGGATCATGTAAACAAATTATTTTACTCAGAGGTAGATAGAGAACCAGGAGAAAGGACTGTTTTAATTACTGTGGCTACTCTGTCAAGAAGAGACAATAGACTGTAGCAAAACAGGACCACTAGTAAGGAATCTAGTTTGAGGATTTGCAGTAATGGTGATGAGAGGTTATCATTCCTTGCAGGAGGTAAAACTGCTGGAGATAGTGTAATAACCATATTCTGATTTTTTTTAGTCTGACCAATAGAATTCCTTGGTGGTAAGGTATGGGATGTAAAAATAGACAGAAAACCAGGATGACATCAAGGATTTGGCCTGAACAACCAGAGGATAAAGTTGCCATTAATTGAGAAGGTAGGGCTGTGGTAGATTAGACTACGGATGGAAACAGCTTTGAACATGTTAAGTTTGATGACTATTTGACATTTAAGTGGAGGTTTGATTTGGCAATTGGGTTTATGAGTCTGGTGTTCAGAGAAGAGATCCACACTGGATGGGATGATCCATGTGCAGTTAGTATCTAGAGGCATGAGGCCAGATGAAGTAACCAAAGCAGTAACTGTGGAAGGAGAAAAGAAAGGGATCCAAGACTAAGCTAGAACAGCAGTTGAGTATTTTTCCATTGCTTCCATATTAAATATAATACCTCACAAATTAAAAAATAGGAAAAACAATGAGAGAGCAGAAGCTAAACTGTGTTTATAATACTTTGATATTAGCACATCTATAGAATGCTGATATATATGTGTATATAATGTAACACAGAAGACTTTGCAAGTTTAAAATGGATTTGAACTTAACCTCAATAACCTCAATGCAGGTTTGAATTTTCTCAGAACTCTAGATTCTCAAAATTAATAACACAGCAACACTCCATATCATGCAACTTCTGTAAATGTCTCTCCTTGAAGATTTCTTGGACTCAATTGGTTGACAAGATCTGGCTGATATTGATACACGTAAATTATAAATGGGCCAGGAAGATGTTTGCTATCTTTATCATTACGAAGAAGGGAAGGAGGGAGAGAGAAAGGGAGAGGCAGAAGGAAGAAAAAAGAAAAAGAAGGAAGCACAGCAAAATAGATAAATGAAAGTAGCCAAATTTGCCAAGTGTGTATTCAAAGCTTGAGTGACAAGTTTTACAAGTAGAACATGAATTCCCTAATCATCCACCCCTCAGTCATGTGAGTAGTAATCATAGTAAAAACACACTTTCAGAGCTTCTGATACTGGGAAATAGCTAACTATCTTTGGTATTTAATTCGTCTGTCGAATTAAGCTTTTTTTAGAGTTGATCTTGCAAAGGAATTTGGCCTCTGAAGCCCATGAAAAGCAGATGGATTCTAGGAAGGAATTAAGTGTCTGCTGGTAGGGGGGAGATGGGTTGTTTCATTAATAAAATGTGAACAGCAGGAGGATGTTAATGAATAGACACCCCAGAAGATGCATAACAAATTTATTTCATGAAAAAAAAAAACTTAAATATATTAATAAGCAGAGGTATTCTACAAAGCAAAATGCCAAAACAGTAGAGAAACTCATTACTTAGAACTATAAGGTTTAAAAAAAAAAATCAGTTTCTGCTACTTTAAATATAGCATTTCAGTTTTTCCAACTTGTGGTCTAAAGACAAATGGAAAATGTGACTAATATTAATATCACATATTCCATTTTAGAATATTGATCCTAACATTTAGTAATTTGTCATACTCATTATTTATTTTATTTAGATAACATACTTTTTTTTCTCAATTGATAGAAAAGAAAGTTAAAGTGTTAGTGTTACTAAAGCATTACTCAGTCATGTCCAACTCTCTTTGCAACCCTGTGGATTATAGTCGGGTAGGCTTCTCTGTTCATGGAATTCTACAGGCAAGAATACTGGAGTGGGGAGCCATTCCCTTCTCCAGGGGATTTTCCTGACCCAGGAATTGAACCCAGGTCTCCTGCACTGCAGGTAGATTCTTCACCATGTGAACCATCATATTGAGCCAACATTTAGGAATTTCTGATACTGGTTATTTACTTTATTTAGATAATGTACTTTTCCTCAATTTATTGGATGACAGAATTTAACAAAAATGTAAACTAATTGTGTTTCTGTCACAAAAGTAACATATATATTTGTAAAAAGTTAAAACCGCAGATAAGTCAAAAAAGGATATTAAAAATCTATCATAATCCCACCAGCCAGAGATTATCACTGTTAACTCACTCTCCTCTCAGACATTTTCTATTGAATAAATACTGACTTACATACATCACCTAGATTTAATTTATGGAGAGTGCTTCAAATATCTGGACACAATAAAATACGGCAAGTTGGGAGTGACAGTCAAAGAAGTGATGCAGATGGAGCAGTTCTGTTTGTATTCCATTGACGTGAAGGCGTGCCAAAGCAGCAAGGATACTGCGGAAGTAACTCTTCCGGCATTGCCTCAACGTTTAACTTTCTAATTTTACATTTCAGCTAGTGAGGTAAAGGCATGTTCTGCATAGTCTGCAGTCTGCTGGGGTTTCCAGCTGGAAGGCTGCTTCGCTTCTCCCTGTACAATAATCAGCCATGCAGAGCCATTCCTGTAATGCATGGTGTGCTCCCATATGTGGCCATCCAGCTCGAGATTGCTGCGCATCCCCTGACATCCTAATGTAGGAAGTAGGATCTTCCCTGGATGAGTGACATTCAATTATCCAAGAAAGAAATTCTTAAAGGACCACATGATACAAAGATAAATCACCTTTGCTGACAGCTTCATTACAAAACTGACACAGGGAGAAGAGAAGTAGCCCACTAGGCTAAAGGTATCTTCTCAGCCACTCCCCAAGCATCCGTGATGTCTGCCGAAAGGAGAGCCTTAGCCAGATGAGTTGGGCAAGGCCTGGGAGTTGTGTCATGAGAGGATTAGATTTTTCCCCACAATATTAAGGACTGAGTTTCTGACGTCAACTATTTGATAAATCACCCCTGAGAAGTTCCTGACAAATGGCTGTAATACTATGTATTATGATACAGTCCCCCACTGGGTAATCCAAAGCTATTTCCTCTTCCTAGCACCCCAGCTCGCTACTAATAATCTAAGATAGATCTCAGCTTCTCAGTCGCTTTTTATACTTTACCAGGCACAATAGATGTTCATCTTATTCTTAATGTTATCTCCATCAGCAAGCACAATGCTTAACAGTTGGAAGACAATGTATAAATATTGGTGAATGGATGAATATACAAACAAATAAAAGCATAAGTGGTGGAATGCCTTACTAGCTGAACACAGCCTGCTGGCCCATGCCTTTGCCCACAAGGCAAGAGGACAGCCCACTTACACTGACAGCATAGGAAGAAGTCAGATCGGCTTTCACTTTGCATCCTCCACCAGCCCAACAACTTTCACACCATTCCCTGGCATTAGTAAGAAATAGGACTAAGTAGTAAGAAACAGGACTAAGCAAGGCCTTTGCTTTTGTCAAAAGGAATACTAGCATTATTAAAACCCTGTAATTAACATGAGACAATTTAGACAATGCAAGTAAAACACTAAGCACCATGTGTGCCTCGTTGCTCAGTCGAGTTCGACTTTTTGTGACCCCATGGACTGTAGCCCGCCAGGCTTCTCTGCCCATGGGGATTCTCCAGGCAGGAATACTGGAGTGGGTTGCCATGCCCCCCTCCAGGAGATCTTCCCAACCCAGGGATAGAACCCAGGTCTCCAACATTGCAGGCGGATTCTTTACTGTCTGAACCACCGTGTCTGAAAAATAATATTTCTCTAAACAGTCACTATTTGGCTGTTGGCCACTAACGCTAGAGGCTCGTGGCCGCAATGATGAGCCTTTCCAAGCATCTGAAAGAAAAATACCGTTTGACTGGTGGTAGAAAACAGAGCATACTAAAAGTCCTTGCTTCCCACTTATCCTATGAGCTACGCATCTGCCTAGAAAGACAAGGCAAAGAAGAAAACTCCCTCTAGAAGTCTACCTGCTAGTTGTCTAACTCCAATTAAATCATAGACTATTACAATTAAAAGATGTTTTAGTGATACGACTGAAGCAACTTAGCAGCAGTGATGATAAGTCTAGCCTCCTACTGCATATTTGAATCCCGCCTATAAAATCCTCAGCAAAGGATACTCAGCTCTCATAGCTACTGGTGAGACGCCTGCTCCCAAATATATTCAGGAAAGAGGTCCTCAGGGATGAAAAATGCAAAGTTGTATTTATTCTGTCCTGTGTTTTTTTTTAAAATATGATAAATTCAAATATGAAATTCTACACTGCATGTCATGCATAGACTGCCATGGAGGGTTTCTTTTAAATTTCTGAAATAATCTTATTCTCATTTTGATTCCAGTAATAGGAGATGTAATGAAAATGTCAAAAGAGGTTACTAAACGACTTAGCCACATTTTCAATTCCTGTGTTGCATTTTTAATAGTTACATTAAAAAGTGAATACTTTAGGGACTCTCATTCACTCTCAGGGAAAATGAGGTGTTCTGGAGATATAGCTTTGATATAAGTAAAGGCTTTAACGAGACAGCTACTTAATTATGCATTAATATAAATGCTGAATAGGTGGTGTTTCATAATGAAAGGAGCCCCTATTACAGATTATACCTTGCTCTTCCTATTAATGTTTTGTTCCTATTACTGATTGTAGAGCTCACCAAGGTTGGACAAACCAGAAATGTCTAATTAAATGAGCTGGTTTCTGGGAGATGGGAGGGGAAAAGGAAATTGATGCCTGTATGGGAAAAACAGTCATTGAGATAAAATGATTAGAGGTTTATAATGAAGGATTATATTGCTTTATGACTTGACATGTCAAAAACACCATAGTTAGAACTAACACAAAAATATTACCACCTGGTAGAATTAGAAGGGCTTAGAAAATGATCGTGGCAGGGTACAAGTTAGTCCAGTTAAAAGGAAAACGTCAAAATTCCCTGAGCCCTCAAAGGAACTTAGTGAGGAATGCAAGCTGATTTTTTTGTAAAGTGGGAAGCCTAAAACAGATTTCACATGTGACTACTTTATGCCTTGCACTTTAGCATGTGATAGTGCAATTTATATATTTTTTCTTTCTTCCTATCACCATCCTATTTGTAAAGATAAAATTAAATTAAATGTCTAGGTAGCTCTGAAAGCAAAAAATAACAGAAAGGTGGAATCTGAAGTATATATGATGCAGGTAAAAACTTGGGATGTTTTATTCGTAGCTCAAACAGGTACTTCAAGAATTATATCATGAAATGGAAATCAGAAGTTATTAAAAACAAGGTAGGATCAGTCTCTTCGGTTGTGTTCAACTCTTTGTGATCCTGGATTCTCCAGGCAAGAATACTGGAGTGGATTGTCATTTCCTTCTCCAGGGGATCTTCCTCACCCCAGGACTGAACCTGCGTTCCCTGTGTCCCTTGCATTGCAGGTGGATTCTTTACTGCTGAACCACTGGGGAGCCCATTACAGATAATAGGACTTTCTTTTTTTCCCCAAAGTTCTGAGGTCTTTGAAAAGATCAAGTATCTGTGACAGTGCCATCCCTTTAAGGAACACAGCAAGCTAAAGTAAGAATCTTTCAAGAGAATTAAGTGATAGTGAAGGGATAAACTTCCTGAATGCACAGAAGTATATAAAAAGGATCCTAATGATCCAGATAAACATGATAGTGTGGTAAATCACCTAGACCCAGACATCCTGGAGTGTGAAGTCATCTGGCTCTTAGGAAGCATCACTAAGAGCAAAGTTAGTGGAGACAATGGAATTCCAGCTGACTTATTTCAAATCCTAAAAGATGCTGTTAAAGTGCTGCACTCAATATGCCAGCAAATTTGGAAAACTCAGCAGTGACTATGAGACTGGAAAAGGTCAGTTTTCATTCCAATCCCAAAGAAGGGCAATGCCAAAGAATGTTCAAACTACTTTACAATTGCACTTATTTCACATGCTAACAAGGTCATTCTTGAAATCCTTCAAGTTAGGCTTCAACAGTATGTGAACCAAGAACTGCCAGACGTTCAAGCTGGATTTAGAAAAGGCAGAAGAACCAGGGATCAAATTGCCCAAATCTGTTGGATCATAGAAAAGGCAAGGGGATTCCAGGCAAAGATCTGCTTCACTGCCTATGCTAAAGGCTTTGACTGTGGGGATCACAAAAAACTGCAGAAAATTCTTAAAGAGATGGGAATACCAGATCACTTTACTTGTCTCCTGAGAAACTTGTATTCAGGTCAAGAAGCAACAGTTAAAATTGGACAAGGAACAACAGACTGGTTCCAAAATGGAAAAGGTTGTATATTGTCACTGTGCTTATTTAACTTATATGCAGACTACACTGTGCAAAATAACAAGCTGAATGAAGCACAAGCTAGAACCAAGATAGCCAGGAAAAATATCAATAACCTCAGATATGCTGATGACACCACCTTTACATCAGAAAGCAAAGAGAAACTAAAGAGCCTCTTGATGAAAATAAAAGAGGAGAGTGAAAAAGCTGGCTTAAAAATCAGTTCAGTTCAGTTCAATTCAGTCGCTCAGTTCTGTCCGAATCTTTGCGACCCCGTGAATCACTGCACGCCAGGCCTCCCTGTCCATCACCAACTCCCAGAGTTCACTCAGACTCACGTCCATCGAGTCAGTGATGCCATCCAGCCATCTCATCCTCTGTCGTCCCTTTCTCCTCCTGCCCCCAATCCCTCCAAGCATCAGAGTCTTTTACAGTGAGTCAACTCTTCCCATCAGGTGGCCAAAGTACTGGAATTTCAGCTTTAGCATCATTCCTTCCAAAGAAATCCCAGGGTTGATCTCCTTCGGAATGGACTGGTTGGATCTCCTTGCAGTCCAAGGAATTCTCAAGAGTCTTCTCCAACACCACAGTTCAAAAGCATCAGTTCTTTAGTGCTCAGCCTTCTTCACAGTCCATCTCTCACATCCACACATGACTACTGGAAAAACCATAGCTTTGACTAGATGGACCTTAGTCAGCAAAGTAATGTCTCTATCAACATTCAAAAAACTAAGTTCATGGCATCTGGTCCCATCACTTCATGGCAAATAGATGGACAAACAATGGAAACAATGACAGACTTTGTTTTGGGGAGCTCCAAAATCACTATATATGATGACTGCAGCCATGAAATTAAAAGACGCTTGCTCCTTGGAAGGAAAGTTATGACCAACCTAGACAGCATATTAAAAAGCAGAGACATTACTTTGCCAACAAATGTCCATATAGTGAAAGCTATGGTTTTTCCAGTAGTCACCTAAGGATGTGAGAGTTGGGCCCTAAATATGACTGAGCACTGAAGAACTGACGTTTTTGAACTGTGGTGTTGGAGAAGACGCTTGAGAGTCCTTGGGACAGCAAGGGGATCAAACCAGTCAATCATAATAAAAATCAAGCCTGACTATTCATTGGAAGAAATGATGCTGAAGCTAAAACTCCAATACTTTGGCCAGCTGATGTGAAGAGCCAACTATTAGAAAAGCCCCTAATGCTTGGAAAGATTGAAGGCAGGAGGAAAAGGGGATAACAGAGGATGTGATGGTTGGATGGCATCACTGACTCAATGGATATGAATTTGAGCAAACTCTGGGAGATGGTGAAGGACAGGGAAGCTAGGGGGCTGCAGTTCATGGGGTCACAAAGAGTCAGACATGACTGAGCGACTGAACAGGAACTCATTGAGAGCTGTTTTCTTCTGCTTAGTTGTCAAGAGCTCAAAATGCTAAACTGTAGAATTGTCATAATTATATTCTATTTATTTCTGAGATTTTTTACTAAGAAAACAATGTTCTTTTTTTATGACATGAATCTATCAATAGTCCTTAGGAATGATTTTACATATAGCTATAACCTTATAGATCAAATGGAATATGGTGTGAATATGATAAAGTAAGCCCTTTATATGGGTTGGAGAGGATTATTATATGTATCATTAGTCAAAGATGGTGAGCAACTTATTTTAGAATAATACAGTGATGATCCTTTTTAAGCTAAAGTGTAAAGTTGATTCAATCTGTTCTTGATATTCACCTTCATATTCACTTTTCTACCCACATAATTCCATGTCCCTCTGGTCTGGGTTGCCCTCATTATTACTGCATCTGATGGGTCTTTATGATGACTCTGTTTGCTTGTCATCATGTTTCCTAGAGGATGTGTAGCATGGTGACATTTCTGACTTGTAGGAAGGAACTCAACATGAGCATCTCGGGGCCATTCTGCCCTTCTTTAAGAGTAGCAACACCCCTGGACAGGCAGATGCCTTCTTCTGTGTGTCTGCTTTCAGCTGGAGAGCAGATCTTGGTCAGGCCAGGCTAACTTTTAGGAATCAGGTCTTAAAGACATTTTTTTTTTCACTAGACTCCTTCTATCAGACATCAAAAATAATATAGAGTGATTACCCTTACTGCTGTTTATGTAGCATTTGCCTCCTCGCAGGCAAACTTTTTCTCAGATGAACTACCCCAAAGTTTAGACTGAGTGTGAGGGTTACAGATAATGGTTGGGAACTAATTTGCCTTTACAGTCCAATCATGTTCCCCATTACAGCACTTCTGGAAATACAACTGGCATTAGGAGATACACCCTTCTGTTTATCAATTAGTTCTTAACTATAGGGGATAAGACAAGAGAGATAGTGTTTAATTAAAAACCAACTTTAAAAGCTAACATTGTCAAGCATGTTATCTTGTCCATATTTTAGCTGATACAAGTTAAGAGATGCATTTTCTGAATGATACCCTGGGTTAGTTTGAAATTCCATAGTGGTGTTGGTAGTCTTTATATTAGTTAATGTAAGAAATTTCATCTATAGACCTTTACATATGCATATTCTTATTTTTACAGCCTTAAAAGGTAGCAATTATTGTCCCTATAGAAAGCAGGATCAAATAACAGTAGCTAAGTGACAATTAGCTGAAACAGATTTTTAATGAAAATCCTTATTTCAGAGTTCATTCTCTTGAATGTTGCTATTGTGAAAGATATAAACTGTGTACACAAATAATCATTTAATCTAGAAACCTGTCTACCATTGAGAGAAATGCAAATGCCAACCTGACTTATGAGTCAGAAATATCTGAAATAACCTTAATTATACTCTTAATTTTTTCCTTCAGAGCATTATAACTGTTTTTAATCAAATATTTCTATGGCTATTTAACATCCATTTTCCCAAATGAATTGTACATTCTGTATGAATGAGAATCATTTCTATTTTCTCCACCATTGTACCCTTAGCACTCAGCTCACTTTTTGGCTCACATTAAATAACCAAGNATAGCCAGGAAAAATATCAATAACCTCAGATATGCTGATGACACCACCTTTACATCAGAAAGCAAAGAGAAACTAAAGAGCCTCTTGATGAAAATAAAAGAGGAGAGTGAAAAAGCTGGCTTAAAAATCAGTTCAGTTCAGTTCAATTCAGTCGCTCAGTCCTGTCCGAATCTTTGCGACCCCATGAATCACTGCACGCCAGGCCTCCCTGTCCATCACCAACTCCCAGAGTTCACTCAGACTCACGTCCATCGAGTCAGTGATGCCATCCAGCCATCTCATCCTCTGTCATCCCTTTCTCCTCCTGCCCCCAATCCCTCCAAGCATCAGAGTCTTTTACAATGAGTCAACTCTTCGCATCAGGTGGCCAAAGTACTGGAATTTCAGCTTTAGCATCATTCCTTCCAAAGAAATCGCAGGGCTGATCTCCTTCGGAATGGACTGGTTGGATCTCCTTGCAGTCCAAGGGATTCTCAAGAGTCTTCTCCAACACCACAGTTCCAAAGCATCAGTTCTTTGGTGCTCAGCCTTCTTCACAGTCCAACTCTCACACCCATACATGACTACTGGAAAAACCATAGCTTTGACTAGACGGACCTTAGTCGGCAAAGTAATGTCTCTATCAACATTCAAAAAACTAAGTTCATGGCAACTGGTCCCATCACTTCATGGCAAATAGATGGACAAACAATGGAAACAATGACAGACTTTGTTTTGGGGAGCTCCAAAATCACTACATATGATGACTGCAGCCATGAAATTAAAAGACGCTTGCTCCTTGGAAGGAAAGTTATGACCAACCTAGACAGCATATTAAAAAGCAGAGACATTACTTTGCCAACAAATGTTCATATAGTGAAAGCTATGGTTTTTCCAGTAGTCACCTAAGGATGTGAGAGTTGGGCCCTAAATATGACTGAGCACTGAAGAACTGACGTTTTTGAACTGTGGTGTTGGAGAAGACGCTTGAGAGTCCTTGGGACAGCAAGGGGATCAAACCAGTCAATCATAATAAAAATCAAGCCTGACTATTCATTGGAAGGAATGATGCTGAAGCTAAAACTCCAATACTTTGGCCAGCTGATGTGAAGAGCCATCTATTAGAAAAGCCCCTAATGCTTGGAAAGATTGAAGGCAGGAGGAAAAGGGGATAACAGAGGATGTGATGGTTGGATGGCATCACTGACTCAATGGATATGAATTTGAGCAAACTCTGGGAGATGGTGAAGGACAGGGAAGCTAGGGGGCTGCAGTTCATGGGGTCACAAAGAGTCAGACATGACTGAGCGACTGAACAGGAACTCATTGAGAGCTGTTTTCTTCTGCTTAGTTGTCAAGAGCTCAAAATGCTAAACTGTAGAATTGTCATAATTATATTCTATTTATTTCTGAGATTTTTTACTAAGAAAACAATGTTCTTTTTTTATGACATGAATCTATCAATAGTCCTTAGGAATGATTTTACATATAGCTATAACCTTATAGATCAAATGGAATATGGTGTGAATATGATAAAGTAAGCCCTTTATATGGGTTGGAGAGGATCATTATATGTATCATTAGTCAAAGATGGTGAGCAACTTATTTTAGAATAATACAGTGATGATCCTTTTTAAGCTAAAGTGTAAAGTTGATTCAATCTGTTCTTGATATTCACCTTCATATTCACTTTTCTGCCCACATAATTCCATGTCCCTCTGGTCTGGGTTGCCCTCATTATTACTGCATCTGATGGATCTTTATGATGACTCTGTTTGCTTGTCATCATGTTTCCTAGAGGATGTGTAGCATGGTGACATTTCTGACTTGTAGGAAGGAACTCAACATGAGTATCTTGGGGCCATTCTGCCCTTCTTTAAGAGTAGCAACAACTGCCTGGACAGGCAGATGCCTTCTTCTGTGTGTCTGCTTTCAGCTGGAAAGCAGATCTTGGTCAGGCCAGGCTAACTTTTAGGAATCAGGTCTTAAAGACATTTTTTTTTTTCACTAGACTCCATCAGACATCAAAAATAATATAGAGTGATTACCCTTACTGCTGTTTATGTAGCATTTGCCTCCTTGCAGGCAAACTTTTTCTCAGATGAACTACCCCAAAGTTTAGACTGAGTGTGAGGGTTACAGATAATGGTTGGGAACTAATTTGCCTTTACAGTCCAATCATGTTCCCCATTACAGCACTTCTGGAAATACAACTGGCATTAGGAGATACACCCTTCTGTTTATCAATTAGTTCTTAACTATAGGGGATAAGACAAGAGAGATAGTGTTTAATTAAAAACCAACTTTAAAAGCTAACATTGTCAAGCATGTTATCTTGCCCATATTTTAGCTGATACAAGTTAAGAGATGCATTTTCTGAATGATACCCTGGGTTAGTTTGAAATTCCATAGTGGTGTTGGTAGTCTTTATATTAGTTAATGTAAGAAATTTCATCTATAGACCTTTACATATGCATATTCTTATTTTTACAGCCTTAAAAGGTAGCAATTATTGTCCCTATAGAAAGCAGGATCAAATAACAGTAGCTAAGTGACAATTAGCTGAAACAGATTTTTAATGAAAATCCTTATTTCAGAGTTCATTCTCTTGAATGTTGCTATTGTGAAAGATATAAACTGTGTACACAAATAATCATTTAATCTAGAAACCTGTCTACCATTGAGAGAAATGCAAATGCCAACCTGACTTATGAGTCAGAAATATCTGAAATAACCTTAATTATACTCTTAATTTTTTCCTTCAGAGCATTATAACTGTTTTTAATCAAATATTTCTATGGCTATTTAACATCCATTTTCCCAAATGAATTGTACATTCTGTATGAATGAGAATCATTTCTATTTTCTCCACCATTGTACCCTTAGCACTCAGCTCACTTTTTGGCTCACATTAAATAACCAAGGCTTCTTGAATAAGCTAGGTATTCAGCCTTATTCAACCTGATGACTTCACTCCTTTTCAATAAGAAAGATAGTATGAATGGACCAATCAATTTTCTCTCTCCAGAATCTATTTTGGGTCTGTAGGGAGTTAGTTCAGTTCAGTTCAGTCACTCAGTCATCTAATTCTGCACCCCGTGGGCTGCAGCACACCAGGCTTTCCTGTCCATCACCAACTCCTCAAACTTGTTCAAACTCATGTCCACTGAGTCAGTGATGCCATCCAGCCATCTTATGCCCTGTCATCCCCTTCTCCTCCTGCCTTCAATCTGTTCCACCATCAGGGTCTTTTCCAATGAGTCAGTTCTTTGCATGAGGTCGCCGAAATATTGGAGTTTCAGTTTCAGCATAGGTCCTTCCAATGAATATTTGGGACTGATTTCCTTTAGGATGGACTGGTTGGATCTCCTTGCAGTCCAAGGGACTTTCAAGAGTCTTCTCCAACACCACAGTTCAAAAGCATTAATTCTTTGGCACTCCCCTTTCTTTATAGTCTAACTCTCACATCCATACTGGAGAAGGTGATGGCACCCCACTCCAGTACACTTGCCTGGAGAATCCTGTGGATGGAGGAGGCTGGTAGGCTGCAGTCCATGGGGTTGCAAAGAGTCGGACACGACTGAGCGACTTCACTTTCACTTTTCACTTTCATGCCTTGGAAAAGGAAATGGCAACCCACTCCAGTGTTCTTGCCTGGAGAATCTCAGGGACAGGGGAGCAGCAGCAGCAGTATATCCATACATGACTACCGGGAAATCATAGCTTTGACTAGTCTGATCTTTGTTGGCAAAATAATGTGCCACTTAATTGCATGATGAGAACTGCAGTTGAGAGTTCCAGCAAAAAAAGACAAAGTGGAAGAAACAGAAGTTTTCACAAAAGAAGTTTCAGAATTCACTTGAATGCACTCCTCCCTTTTCTTTGTCATTGAGTCCTTCTCCCCACCTTCCCTAGAACCTTTGTGCACCACCTGCTGGCTATATCCAGATTGCTGTATATTTTCAGAATATAACCACATGACCAGGTGTTGGAGACTTTTGCTGCACCATCCTCAGCTGTCAAAATGCAGTCTTTATTTGAGGTGCAACTTTTCTGTAAAGTCATCAGCCCTTCTTCCCAGTCAGAGATAATTCTTTCCTATTAAACATCCTTAAATTTATTTTATAGTATTTATCACAGACTTCCTAGCATTAGAGTTTGCTTTATACAACTCCCTTTCTAACAAAATTGAGAACTCCTTTGTACCAAGAGTTATGTACCCTCAATTTCTGGCACTGTATCTTGGGCAAGGAACATAGTCAATTAATGCTTATTAAACTGAATTCTATATCTTTATTTAGAGCGTGAAATAATGACTAGCTTGTAAATAGTGGGATGCTTCATCATGCCAGAATCACGAAGTATTGTCAGTAGTTGAAATGACAACTTGTTCAGTCATCAACTTGTTTTGTCAGATGTTTTTTAAAATGCATCTTATAGCAGTATTTATGGAAAAGAAATAACAATGCAGATTGTTCCAAGAATAGGTCACCATGATGGGTGCAGATCAGATAATCATTAATACAATTATAATAATCTTTTATGTTATTTATTAGGAATAGAATTTTAAATCACCTGAATTTTGATAAAAGAAGTAATTTACATCTTGTAAGCCTCAAAATAGATTTAACTTCTACTATTTTAACAAATATCTCTCAAAAAATTCATTATTTTTGCATTCAGTTTTATTGATGCATTTGACATACAATACTGCATGCATTAGAGAAGGAAATGGCAACCCACTCCAGTGTTCTTGCCTGGAGAATCCCAGGGATGGCAGAGCCTGGTGGCTGCCGTCTATGGGGTTGCACACAGTTGGACACGACTGAAGCTACTTAGCAGCAGCAGCAGCACTGCGTGGACTAAATCCATGGGGTCGCAAAGAATTGAACATGACTGAGCGACTTTCACTTTCACTGCATAAGTTTAGGTGTACAGCATAGTGATTTGACTTGCATAATACAGTGATCACTACAATAAATTTAGTGAAAGTCCATCATCTCATATAGATTGAAAAGAAAAGGGAAAAAATACTTCCTTATTTTGAAAATTCTTAGGCTATACTGTTTTAACAACTTTCAAATGTAACATTTAGCAGTGCTAATTATATTTATCATGCTGTACATTAAAATCCTGGTATTTATTTATCTTATAACTGCATGTTTGTACATTTTGATGCCTTCATCCAATTCCCCTTCCACCCAACCCCTCCTCTGAAAGCCACAAATCTGATCTCATTTTCTATGAGTTTGTTTGTTGGTCTGTTTGGTTTTGAAGTATAGTTGACCTACAAAACTATGGTATTTCCTGGTGTACAACATAATGATTCAGTATTTCCATACATTTTGAAATGATCACCACAATAAATGCCATCTGTCACCAAAGATATTACATCATTATTGACTATATTCCCCACACTATACATTTTCTATCCATGATTCACTTTTCTTATGCAACTAAAAGTGCACCTCTCAATCTCCCTCACCTATTTCTCTCATTCCCCTATGCACCTTCCCTCAGGCAACCACCTGTTTGTTCTCTGTCTTTATGATTTTATTCTTGTTTTGTTATGTTTGTGGGGTTTTGTTTGTTTGTCTTTTAGATTCCACATTTAAATGAAATCATATGGTATTTATCTTTCTCTAAGGCTATGGTTTTTCCTGTGGTCATGTATGGATGTGAGAGTTGGACTGTGAAGAAGGCTGAGTGCCGAAGAATTGATGCTTTCGATCTGTGGTGTTGGAGAAGACTCTTGAGAGTCCCTTGGACTGCAAGGAGATCCAACCAGTCCATTCTGAAGGAGATCAGTCCTGGGATTTCTTTGGAAGGAATGATGCTAAAGCTGAAACTCCAATACTTTGGCCACCTGATGCAAAGAGTTGACTCACTGGAAAAGACTCTGATGCTGGGAGGGATTAGGGGCAGGAGGAGAAGGGAACGACAGAAGATGAGATGGCTGGTTGGTATCACCGACTCAATGGACATGAGTTTGAGTGAACTCTGGGATTTGGTGATGGACAGAGAGGCCTGGCATGCTGCAATTCATGGGGTAGCAAAGAGTCAGACACGACTGAGTGACTGAACTGAACTGAACTTANATAATGACTAGCTTGTAAATAGTGGGATGCTTCATCATGCCAGAATCACGAAGTATTGTCAGTAGTTGAAATGACAACTTGTTCAGTCATCAACTTGTTTTGTCAGATGTTTTTTAAAATGCATCTTATAGCAGTATTTATGGAAAAGAAATAACAATGCAGATTGTTCCAAGAATAGGTCACCATGATGGGTGCAGATCAGATAATCATTAATACAATTATAATAATCTTTTATGTTATTTATTAGGAATAGAATTTCAAATCACCTGAATTTTGATAAAAGAAGTAATTTACATCTTGTAAGCCTCAAAATAGATTTAACTTCTACTATTTTAACAAACATCTCTCAAAAAATTCATTATTTTTGCATTCAGTTTTATTGATGCATTTGACATACAATACTGCATGCATTAGAGAAGGAAATGGCAACCCACTCCAGTGTTCTTGCCTGGAGAATCCCAGGGATGGCAGAGCCTGGTGGCTGCCGTCTATGGGGTTGCACACAGTTGGACACGACTGAAGCTACTTAGCAGCAGCAGCAGCACTGCGTGGACTAAATCCATGGGGTCGCAAAGAATTGAACATGACTGAGCGACTTTCACTTTCACTGCATAAGTTTAGGTGTACAGCATAGTGATTTGACTTGCATAATACAGTGATCACTACAATAAATTTAGTGAAAGTCCATCATCTCATATAGATTGAAAAGAAAAGGGAAAAAATACTTCCTTATTTTGAAAATTCTTAGGCTATACTGTTTTAACAACTTTCAAATGTAACATTTAGCAGTGCTAATTATATTTATCATGCTGTACATTAAAATCCTGGTATTTATTTATCTTATAACTGCATGTTTGTACATTTTGATGCCTTCATCCAATTCCCCTTCCACCCAACCCCTCCTCTGAAAGCCACAAATCTGATCTCATTTTCTATGAGTTTGTTTGTTGGTCTGTTTGGTTTTGAAGTATAGTTGACCTACAAAACTATGGTATTTCCTGGTGTACAACATAATGATTCAGTATTTCCATACATTTTGAAATGATCACCACAATAAATGCCATCTGTCACCAAAGATATTACATCATTATTGACTATATTCCCCACACTATACATTTTCTATCCATGATTCACTTTTCTTATGCAACTAAAAGTGCACCTCTCAATCTCCCTCACCTATTTCTCTCATTCCCCTATGCACCTTCCCTCAGGCAACCACCTGTTTGTTCTCTGTCTTTATGATTTTATTCTTGTTTTGTTATGTTTGTGGGGTTTTGTTTGTTTGTCTTTTAGATTCCACATTTAAATGAAATCATATGGTATTTATCTTTCTCTAAGGCTATGGTTTTTCCTGTGGTCATGTATGGATGTGAGAGTTGGACTGTGAAGAAGGCTGAGTGCCGAAGAATTGATGCTTTCGATCTGTGGTGTTGGAGAAGACTCTTGAGAGTCCCTTGGACTGCAAGGAGATCCAACCAGTCCATTCTGAAGGAGATCAGTCCTGGGATTTCTTTGGAAGGAATGATGCTAAAGCTGAAACTCCAATACTTTGGCCACCTGATGCAAAGAGTTGACTCACTGGAAAAGACTCTGATGCTGGGAGGGATTAGGGGCAGGAGGAGAAGGGAACGACAGAAGATGAGATGGCTGGTTGGTATCACCGACTCAATGGACATGAGTTTGAGTGAACTCTGGGATTTGGTGATGGACAGAGAGGCCTGGCATGCTGCAATTCATGGGGTAGCAAAGAGTCAGACACGACTGAGTGACTGAACTGAACTGAACTTATTTCACTTAACATAATATCCTCTAGGCTTATTCATGTTATCACAAACTTTAAGATTTCATTCTTTATATTGATACTGTTCCAGAAAAACATCTACTTTTGCTTTATTGACTACGCCAAAGCCTTTGACTGTGTGGATCACAACAAACTGTGGAAAATTCTTCAAGAGATGGGAATACCAGACCGCCTGACTTGCCTCCTGAGAAATCTGAATACAGGTTGAGAAATAACAGAACTGGACACAGAACAACAGACTGGTTCCAGATTGGGAAAGGAATGCATCAAGGCTGTATATTATCACCCTGCTTATTTAAATTATATGCAGAGTATATCATGTGAAATGCTGGGCTGGATGAAGCACAAGCTGGAATCAGGATTGCTGGGAGAAACATTAATAACTGCAGATATACAGATGACACCACCCTTATGGCAGAAAGGAGAGAAGAATTAAAGCGCCTTGAGGAAAGTGAAAGAAGAGAGTGAAAAAGTTGACTTGAAACTCAGCATTCAGAAAACTAAGATCATGGCATCCAGCCCCATCACTTCATGGCAAATAGATGGGGAAACAGTGAAAACACTGAGAGATTTTAAGTTTTTTGGCTTCAAAATCACTGCAGATGGTCAGTGCAGCCACGAAATTAAAAGACGCTTGCTCCTTAGAAGAAAAGCTATGACCAACCTAGATAGCATATTAAAAAGCAGAGACATTACTTTGCCAACAAAGGTACATCTAGTCAAAGCCATTGTTTTTGCATATATGAATGTGAGAGTTGGACTATAAGGAAAGCTGAGCACTGAAGAATTGATTCTTTTGAAGTCTGGTGTTTGAGAAGGCTCTTGAGTGTCCCTTGAATAACACGGAGATCCAACCAGTCCATCCTAAAGGAAATCAATTCCAAATATTCATTGGAAGGCCTGATGCTAAAGCTGAAACTCCAATAGTTTGGCCACCTGATGTGAAGAACCCACTCACTGGAAAAGATCTTAATGCTGGGAAAGATTGAAGATGGGAGGAGAGGGGGATGGCAGAGGATGAGATGGTTGGATGACATCACTGACCCGATTGACATGAGTTTGACTAGGCTCTGGGAGATGGTGACTGGCAGGTAAGCCTGGTGGTGCTGCAGTCCACGGGGTCTCAAAGAGTTGGACATGACTGAGCGACTGAACTGAACTGATTCTATCTTACATATGCATGGATGTGAAAGTGTTAGTTGCTCAGTCGTGTCTGACTCTTTGCCACCCCATGGAGTGTAGCCCACCAGGCTCCTCTGTATATATACTGTGCTATGCTTAGTTGCTAAGTCATGTCTGACTCTTTGTGACCCCATGGACTGTGTAACCCATCAGGCTTCTCTGTCCATGGGGTTTTCTAGGCAAGAATACTGGAGTGGGTTACTGTTTCCTTCTACAGGGGATCTTCCCAACCCAGGGATCTAACCAGCATCTCTTGCTTTGGCAGGCAAATTCTTTACCACTGAGCTACCAGAGAAGGGCTGCAATGAACATAGGTGTGCATATATCTTTTTGATTTAGTGTTTCTGTTTTCTTCTGATAAATACCTAGAAGTAAAATTGCTAGATTGTATGGTAGTTTTAGTCTTAATTATTTTGAAGAAACGCCATACTGTTTTCATAGTCATACACTAATTTACATCCCCAACCCTAGTATATGTGTTCTCTTTTCTCTACATCCTTTGCCAGCTCTTGTTATTTGTGGGCTTTTAGATGATATGCTGGGAAAGTTTGAAGGCAGGAGAAGGGGACAACAGAGGATGAGATGGTTGGATGGCATCACCGACTCTGTTTACGTGAGTTTGTGTAAGCTCTGGGAGTTGGTGATAGACAGGGAAGCCTGGTGTGCTGCAGTCCATGGGGTTGCAAAGAGTTGGACATGACTGAGCAAATGAACTGAACTGAGATGATATCCATTCTATCAGGTGTGAGGTGATATCTCATTGTGGTTTTGATTTGATCTCCTTGATGGTTAGTGACGTTGAGCATGTTTTCACATGCCTGTTGGCCACCTGTGTGTCTTCTTTGGAAAAACCTTTTTTTATTTCCTCTGCCAACTTTTTCCATCAAGTTACTTGTTTTTTTTCCGATTTGAGTTGCTTCGGCTCTTTGTATATTTTGGATATTAACTCTTTATTAGATATGTTGCTTGCAAATATCATTTTTCATTCAATAGGTGGTCTTTTAATTTTGTTGATACTTTCTTTTGCTGTACAACAATTTTTAATTAGGTTCCATTTGTTTAATTTTGCTTTCATTTTCCTTAACTGAGGAGATGTATCCAACTAAGACCAATGTCAAAGAACATACTGCCCCTATTTTCTTCTAAGAATTTTATAGTTTCAGGTCTCACATGTAAATCTTTAATCCATTTTGAGTTTATTTTTTAATACGGTGTCAGAAAGTCATCCAGCTTGATTATTTTGCATGTAGTGACCAGTTTTCCCAATACCATTAATTTCTTAAGGTTAAATAGAACAAGATGAATTTCTGGTTTTCAACCAAAGTAGCCTACTTGTCACAGTTAGTGAAATAGAAGAGAAGCGACATTTACCAGAAATATTAGAAAAAGTATAGGAAGGAAAGCCTTACTGAGGAATGGTGTTTGTGAGCTCTCTGGATATCATCTACTATGTATGGGTTTTTTGGTGGAATTTGGAGAGAATGGTGGAGAATGAAAAGCATGTAATTATTATTGGTTACTTAATTTCAAGATAAGTGAATTAGCTGTCTAATACAGCTTCATTATTGCTTCCTTATGACACCAGTGCTCCATTCTCACACCATGATATTACCCATAACTCCCATATACCAATTATATAATAAACTGAGTCAGAGTCTTCCAGTAGCCAATCTTAAATTAGATACCTTTGAAAGTTATATTAAAATTTTAACTGAAAACATAAACACCATTTTCAGAAATTGCTTAATTATTCTGCAAACACTGTGGAAATCTGACTCAGTACATCTTAAGTAATTGGTGTCATATATTAAGAGTAAGGTGAGTGCACTTTTCAATAAATAGTTACTAAGTTATCATATAACAAGGCAAGATTATATTTCCCAATAGCTGAGGTGTAAGCTATCCTTATTCCAAACATGGAATATACATTTTCAGTTACGGTAGACAAAGAGTGTGTGCACATACAGTGGGACTAAACATGCTGCTGTGCTTCTGCTGAGTCGCTCCAGTCGTGTCCAACACTGTGCGACCCCATAGACAGTAGCCCACCAGGTTCCCCCATCCCTGGGATTCTCCAGGAAAGAACACTGGAGGGGGTTGCCATTTCCTTCTCCAATGCAGGAAAGTGGAAAGTGAAAGGGAATTCGCTCAGTCGTGTCCAACTCTTAGTGACCCCATGGACTGCAGCCTACCAGGCGCCTCTGCCCACGGGATTTTCCAGGCAAGAATACTGGAGTATGTTGCCACTGCCTTCTCCGGAACTAAACATGAGCTTGCATCAAAAATGATAGGCATTTATTAGTGGTCTAATATTGAATGTGATATGAGTACTTCCAAAGAATCATAAAAACTTTCAGTGTATAAATAAACCATTTATTTAGAGGGATTAATGTAAGTTGATCTTTAAGAAGAATGGTAAGTTGCAACAAGTTGCATTTGAATATTCAAAATATGAAAGCTGTTGTTTTTCCCTAATTATTTCTTTAAAGGGATTCTTTTCTTACAGAGTTAGTTTCAAAGTATGGTTCAAAGATTCTTGGGAATACCTGAAACATTTCAAGTGTCTATGAGGTCAAAGCTGTTTTTATAATAATGCCAAAATGCTATTTGACTTTTTCACTGTGCTGACCTTGGCACTGATGATAAAAGGCAATGATGGATAAAAATTGTCAATTCCTTAATTTGAATCAAGGCAGTGGTACCAAGATACTTAGTCTAGGCCATTATATTCTTAAATGTCATATACTCACAGGGGTAGAAAAAAATTCATTTTACTTATGGATGCTAAAGCAGTAAGATGTAGTAATTTTATTCATTACTAATTATTTTATATATATAGTCTTGAGGATTATTGTTTGCTTAAAGTGAGCCAGGTAATGTGTTCTTCATACTTTCAATGAAACAAAGAATCTGTAAGATTGCAGTAAAGAATATGAAATTCTCTTCTCCATACTATATTGTTCTAGGACAAAGGTTTTTAAAGAAAGAAAATGTCAAAATTTGATGCGATATGATGAAAAAACTGTTGTAATGGGCATTGGTTTCAGAAGGCAGAGTGAGTTTCTCAACTCCAGAGTTATCCTACGATATGACAGATGACAGCTTGGGGGAATTCTACAGACTGTGGTAGAAGGGAAGAGTAGCATGCTACCTGAAGTCATTCCCACATGTAATTTCATAGCAACCTGCTTTCCCCTGAAGTCTGCAAATCTGAGCATAAACGTGACTGAGTAGAAGCCTATGATTCTCAGAATTGGTTGAAAATTTGGGTATCTTGATCAAACTTAAATATATGAAAAAAAAAAACAGAAAAGGCAAAGGAAGGAAGAGAGAAGAAAAAGAGAAAAACCAAAGTTAAGCATTCAAGTTTGTGTTTATGCCCATATGGGGTCCAAATTCTCTCTGAGGTTAAGTCCACCAAACTCACTAGCTTTATCAAAGGAGACAGTATGGGAGATTTTCAGGATCTGTCATCTTAGAAGCTGAACATAAAGTAATTCCTGCTTTGTAGTCTACATTCTGATTGGCATAAAAAAATTTCTAAATTTTGTTTTCATGATTCCTTATTCTCTGAATATGTGGCTGTGATCCACCTGCTTTAGGTCATCATCTGTGTGAAGCTTGGCCTTCCATTTTTCCTTTTTTTTTCATCTCACCTATTTTTTGTTTGCTTGTTTGTTGAGTCTATCACTGTTTTATCTTTCTTTTATTCAGTAGTTCTTAGACTAGGTATTCTTCATAGCTTATTATTTCTGTCCTACTGAAACGGTAAACAGTGGTCATGGAGTTGTCTTCCATTACCATTTTTACAGATCCACCCAGCATCTGGATTTTCTGAGACATCTGCTTCTTTTTATATTCCAAAATATTCCCACTTTGCCACATGCTGTACTCCAGTGTTTGCCCACTTCTAATCAAATGCCTTCCCTGTGGTCTTTACCTGAAAGAAAAACCCAACTGTCAGAAACTTGGCCAGTGTGTGCCTCAGATACCTGCTTTCCACTTACTCAGCATGCATTACACAAGCCATAGATGGCTTGCATTTTGGTGGTCTCTATCACCTTGCAGGGGGCACTCCAGGTGGTACTAATGATAAAAAAAAAAATCCACATGCCAACACAGGAAATATGGGTTCAATTCCTGGGCTGGGAAGATCGCTTAGAGTGGTAAATGGCAACATGCTCCAGTATTCTTGCCTGGAAAATTCTGTTGACTGAAGATCCTGGTGGGCTATGGTCTATGGGGTTGCAAAGAGTCGGACATGACTAAGGACTGAGCACACACAGGCATCACCTTGCAGCAGCAGATGGAAATGGCCCTTTAAGGAGGGGGCCACCATCTTTCTAGATGATCTGAAGACTCTCCTTCAGATTTCGTTTTCCTCATCTGGCTTCTGCCCAGTTCTCTACTGGAACCTGTTCTGACCAAGATTCCTCTTGTTTTCTCTGCTGATAAGACAGGTGATCCCTGCCCAGGCCCTTCCTGACTCCATGAATAGGGGATAATATCCCCTCCCCCTCCATCTCTCCACCCCAGTCTCCCACACAGGCTCCTCTTGCATGCTTAAATGCTGTGTTCCTCAGAGTTTCTCCTAGTTCCTTGCTCACCTTGTTCCATATCCTTGTCTGCTGGACCGCTTTCATGCTGAGGACTTGTATTCATCATATCTGCAGATAGAGACCCACCCTCTTCCTTCTGTTCCTTGCTTGGGTCTACACCATGTATCCCCAAGATCTCTTACAAATACATTAAATACATCTTACTAAAAATGAATTAGATGTGGACACACAAAATATGTCACCTTAACAGACTCTTTTAAGCTGAAGGTGTCTGAGAAAGCAGCAGAAGCAGGAACATCACTCTGAACTCCCGCACCCTTACCTGCCCCCTGCTTCACTTTCCTTGAAACAGACTATAATGTATTTCTTCATGTGATAGGGACCCTCTCTATATCTGGAGGAAAGAGCATCCTTATCTCTGCAGACAAAGGAATGCCAAGAAGAATCTTAATAAATAGGTCTTGTTGAATTCCTCCAAGTTTACTATACACACCTCACACTTCTTAACCTGTCATGTTCCCCTTAGCTGTTCACTCTTCATCAAAGCAACATAAAAGAACAAAGGTCTGGCAGTTTCTTTATGTCTTCATACCTTTGTGAAGGTTTCCATGTCCCATAATCTATTAGCCTGCAATCTCCTCTTAATCTGGCCTCATGAGTTTAATTTTTAGACCCAATCAGGGACCCTAAGAAGGCTGAGGAAAACTTTTTCCTCCCCTGAAAACTCAGTCTCTCCCCTGCCTCTACCCCTTAGTAAACTGCTACTCCTCCTGAGTTCCTGATCTCAATGTTACCACCGTTCGTTCACCCAGCTGTCAAAGCCAGAAATGAAAAAGAACCATCCTCTCATGGGGATGTGACCTGTTCCCACACTCCTACATCTAATCACCCAAATTCTGATAATTTAAACTGTTGAATATTTCACAAAGCTGTTTTCTCCTGCTCGGGACTCTCATTATCTTTTGCCCAGATTACAGCAACAACTTCCCAGCTGGCCTTCCCTAGAAGATTATTTTCTGACTGCCCTTAACATCCTTTCCACATCTCAGTTAGTTGAATACTGTCTTTTTAATAGGCTGTATGACAAAATTGAATGTAAGCATAAAGCACTACTGCACACCAAAATATGATCACTGTCTTGAGGAAAATCACATGTGCAGTTACTTGCATTGCAAATTAACCTGGCTACTTTTTCATGGAATACAATTTTTATTTGAAAGTACTAATGAACTATAGACATCCAGACTTGGACACTTAATAAATATATCTTGAAAATGAGCTCCTTATTTTAAGAAAAACACTGGACAGTACATTTTCTTCAATGATTAAATTTAAAATTTTATCATTTAATTGTATCATTATATCATTATATTATATCATTTAATATATAATATTAAAGCTCCTTAGTTTTCATTTTAATATGATAAATATTGGCAGATATTGTCTACATTAAAAATAACACTTATTTTAAGAATGTTAAGAAGTCCTGAGGAATCCAAAAGTTTCACAACTAGTTTTTTATGATATCTACAATATATAATACAGTGCTGAATAGATGAATAAACACTTGCTGCTGCTGCTGCTGCTAAGTCGCTTCAGTCGTGTCCAACTCTGTGTGACTCCATGGACGGCAGCCGACCAGGCTCCCCCATCTCTGGGATTCTCCAGGCAAGAACACTGGAGTGGGTTGCCATTTCCTTCTCCAATGCAGGAAAGTGAAAGGCAAAAGTGAAGTTGCTCAGTTGTGTGCAACTCTTGCTACTTCTCATTAATTGATAATTGTGATATCATTAATTTAATTTTCTATGAGACAGAATTCCAAATAAAGATTTAGTTACATGATTGAGTTTTCTAAGTATTATTTTCCAGATTTAAAGATAAAATAATGTTTTTTAAAACTTTTACTGTAATTCTTTCTGTAGTCTGAAAGATGCACATCTTTAACACACAAATTCTAGTAGGAATTTATCTTAAGAGAAAAACTGAGCAAATGTATCAAGGACATATATTTAAATATCTTCATTGCAATGTTTAATGGTAACAGAAATATACAAATAAATACTGACACAGAAGAGTTATATAAAAAAGACCTTAAAGATGCATATGACCACAAAGGTGTGGTCACTCACCTAGAGCCAGACATCCTGGAATGTGAAGTCAAGTGGGCCTTAGAAAGCATCACTACGGACAAAGCTAGAGAAGGTGATGGAATTCCAGTTGAGCTATTTCAAATCCTGAAAGATGATGCAGTGAAAGTGCTGCACTCAATATGCCACCAAATTTGGAAAACTCAGCAATGACCCCAGGACTGAAAAAGATCAGTTTTCATTCCAGTCCCAATGAATGCTCAAACTGCTGCACAATTGCACTCAATTCACATGCTAGTAAAGTAATGCTCAAAATTCTCCAAGCCTTCAACAGTATGTGAACTGTGAACTTCCAGATGTTCAAGCTGGTTTTAGAAAACCAGAGGAACCAGAGATAAAATTGCCAACATCCGTTGGATTATCGAAAAAGTAAGAGAGTTCCAGAAAAACATCTACTTCTGCTTTATTGACTATGTCAAAACCTTTGACTGTGTGGATCACAACAAAGTGTGGAAAATTCTTAAACAGATGGGAATTCCTGCCTCCTGAGAAACCTGTATGTAGGTCAAAAAGCAAGAGTTAGAACTGGACATGGAACAACAGAATTCCAATTTGGGAAAGGAATATGTCAAGCTGTATATCATCACCCTGCTTATTTAACTTATTTGCAGAGTTTATCATGAGAAATGCTAGGTTGGATAAAGCACAAGCTGGAATCAAGTTTGCTGGGAGAAATATCAATAATCTCAGATATTCAGATGACACCACCTTTATGGCAGAAAGCAAAGAGGATCTAAAGACTTCCTTGATGAAAGTGAAAAANATAAAGCACAAGCTGGAATCAAGTTTGCTGGGAGAAATATCAATAATCTCAGATATTCAGATGACACCACCTTTATGGCAGAAAGCAAAGAGGATCTAAAGAGTTCCTTGATGAAAGTGAAAAAGGAGAGTGAAAAAGTTGGCTTAAAACTCAACATTCAGAAAACTAAGATCATGGTATTTGGTCCCATCACTTCATGGCAAGTAAATGGGGAAACAATGGAAATAGTGAGCAACTTTATTTTTTTGAACTCCAAAATCACTGCCATGAAATTAAAAGACACTTGCTCCTTGGAAGAAAAGCTATTAAAAAGCAGAGACATTACTTTGCCAACAAAGATCTGTCTAGTCAAAGCTATTGTATTTGCAGTAGTCATGTGTGGATGTGAGAGTTGGACTGTGAAGAAAGCTGAGCGTCAAAGAATTGATGCTTTTGAACTGTGGTGTTGGAGAAGACTCTTGAGAATCCCTTGGACTGCAAGGAGGTCCAACTAGTCAATCCTAAAGGAAATCAGTCCCAAATATTCATTGGAAGGACTGATGCTGAAGCTGAAACTCCAATACATGGAACAACAGAGTGCTTCCAAGCTTGAAGCAAAGAACTGACTCATTGCAAAAGATCCTGATGCTTGGAAAGATTGAAACCAGGAGGAGAAGGGGACAACAAGAGGATGAGGTGTTAGGATGGCATCACAGACTCGATGGACATGAGTTTGAGTAAGCTCTGGGGGTTGGTGATGGACAGGGAAGCCTGGTGTTCTGCAGTCCATGGGGTCACAAAGAGTCAGACATGACTGAGTGACTGAACTGAACTGAGAATGAATCAGTTAAAGTATGGTACATCCATATGAAAATTTATTACAGAGTCACTGAAATAATAGTATAGTTTTAAGTGTATTGCAGTAAGTGTATATTTGTGACATGTAAACTGAAAAGCAGGTATGAAGATAATATGAACTCAGGAAAATATTGTATATGCAGAATTTTCCTCCTCCTTCACCTCTTACTCCATGATTTAGATATTGTATCTTCCAGCAGCTGCCTGGTGTTTCAAGCTGAATGAAGCCATATGTCTGGAGAGGAGGAAGGCAGAAAGAATTAAGTTGAGAGAACTGAGCCAATCCTTTCCCTCAGTGACTGAATTGTCTGATATCATCTCTGAGGAGATATATAAAATCTGATTCTCTTATTTGTATTTTCTTAATTGAAGTATAATTGATTTACAGTGTTGTGCTATAAAATATGATGCTTGACCTACAATCCTGAAAAGCAGAAATGGGAGCAACTGCATAACAAACAGGACTGAATCTTGAGAGAATGATAGACTGGAGGTCGGGGTGGGGTCGGGGGGAGACAACTGGAGGAGGAGGCACAGAGGAGGGGATAAGAGGAAGACAAAGAACACTTCCCAGTCAGGAGGAATCACTTAATGAAAATAAATAAACAGCAAAGAAAACTAATGCAGAGAAGGATAATAATAAAATTGAAAGATAAATTTATGAAAGATTATAAAAATTCATTAAAAGTAAGAAATAGAAGACTATAAATGTGTAGTTTTGAGATCCTCAGAGAAACAAGTGTTAAGAAACCAGCAGTTTTCTATCTTAATTTGTGTGTATAAATATAAAAATAACCTGTTTTTTAACTTTGTTTTATCTTAGAAATTGGTGCCATCTTTCAAGACAACACTTCTAGGCATACGTTGAACATTGTAAGATAAACTTTTGCACATATATACTATATACAAGGATGATCTTATTTGTTAAACATACACATTCAAACAATAATAACAAAAAAATTAAAATTATGCTAGGAGAACAATTAAAAAGATGCACCCGATGGCTCAGCAGTAAAGAATCTACCTGCAATGTAGGAGATACATGAGACGCTGGTTCTATCCCTGGGTGGGCAAAAACCCCGGAACGAGAAAATGGCAACTCACTTCAGTATCCTTGCCTGGAGAATCCCATGGACACAGAAGCCTGGCCGGCTATAGTTTAAGGGATCACAAAGAAGAGTTGGATACTATTGAGCACACATGCATAGAATAATATAATGCACGCATGCTCAGTTGCATCCAACTTCTTTGTGACCCCATGCAGGGTAGCCCGCCAGGGTCTGTGTCTGTAGAATTCTCCAGGCAAGGATACTGACGAGAGTTGCCATTTCCTCCTCCTGGGAATCTTCCCCATCCAGGGATAGAACCAGCATCTCCTCAGTCTCCTTGCATTGGCAGGTTGATTGTTTACCACTGAGCCCTCTAGACACCATATTTATACAAGGGAACACAATGGAAGTTAAATGTCCCAGGCATTACATAAATTAAAAGGAATAAATCCATATTTAAAGCTAACAAGGGTAACCAACAAGGATGTACTATATAGCATATGAAACTCTGCTCAATATTATGTGGCAGTCTAGATGGGGGTGGGTTTTGGAAGAGCATGGATACATGTATATGTACGGCTAAGTCCCTTCACTGTCCACCTGAAACTATCACAATGTTATTAATGAGCTACACCACAATGCAAAATAAAAATATTTTTATAAGAAAGGAATAAATAAAAAATACTAAAAGACAGAGGGAAAACAGATTGCATCACAATGCCTGCAATATGAAAGCACTTATATAAAACTTAAAATTATGCAAAATAACACTGCATATCATTTGCAGACACATACTACATAGTAAACATGGATAAAGTAGACACGATTTTCAGAATGGTGATTAACACTCGGGAGGAAAGGAAAGACTAGAAATCGGAAAAGCTACAAGCAAAAGCTTCAATTATGTGTGTTGTATACAATGTATAAAAAATATCTAAAAGTAATGGAGCAAAATGGTAACAATATTTGCTTTCTATATATGTGAAGCATTTCACCATGAAAAGTTTTTAAATTATGCTTAATATAATTCCATTTCAGTATAGTTTTATAGGTAAATATTGCTTATCTTTATTTGCTATTGTTTATATAAAATGCAAAGTGAAAGTTGCTCAGTCATGTCCAACTCTTTCTGACCCCATGAACTATACATCCATGGATTTCTCCAGGCCTGAATATTGGAGTGGATAGCTGTTCCCTTCTCCAGGGATCTTCCCAACCCAGGGATCAAACCCAGGTCTCTGGTATTTCAGGAGAATTCTTTACCAGCTGAGCCACTAGGGAAGCCCTTATTGTTTATAAGAGACATCCATTAGTTGACTAATGTAAATAGCAGAAAATTAAATATAATTGTTTAAATGTATTGCATTATATTCAGAGGCATATAGAAGTTGTCAGCCACCTGACATGTATAGTGAAATAAATATAAATCATCTTTAAGTTCATTTCAGTGATTATTTTTTGACTGAAAGAATGTAGGATTTTGACCAGTTTTGCCCAACTAGTTAATACATTTGTCAAGGATATTTTCAAGGGTGTAAAAGAAATTTGAAAAATTGATGTATAAACCCTTTGCAAATGATTTGTGTACTTGTAACTGAAAAAATATGTAACATCTTTAAAATCAAAGATCCAAAATCATATTCTTTATTTTTTTTTCTCAAAGTGCATGGTAGAAATAGCGTAATATCTGCTGTTATGAATACATTGTTCATTTAAAATAAATGTGCCTTATACCACATTTTCCTAAAACATATGAAGTCCATTTAGGAAATAATTTTACTCATCAATTGTAAACATTAACTAATGGCAAGTTGTCACTTTAAAGATTGCTTTGGGACTAAAAATGTAAGCAGAAGTGTAATTTCTTAAATTTACAATCACTTTCCCTGCCTCAAAGATTAATATAATGCTATGATATGTATATTTTATTAGTAGAAGAATGTTATGTGTGTTCAGAAAATCATCTGTTTTTACTTTTAAGATGGGGAGGGAGGTGGGAGGGAGGTTCAGGATGCGGAACAGATGTACACCCATGGCGGATTCATGTCAATGTATGGCAAAACCAATACAATATTGTAAAGTAATTAGCCTCCAATTAAAATAAATAAATTTAATTTAAAAAAAGAAATTTATAGTAGCTACACTCCATCTTCCCACATTTAGCAGCCAGTCATAGAGATCCCATAGTTTGGTTTTGAATGCCTTAACCAAAACAAGCAAAATGAGTAAAATGATTTCTAATATCTGCTTACATCTTATACAAACTGAAAAACTGCTTTGAAAAGACTGGTAGAAAGTATGCATAATAGATAGGTTAAGCTCATTTAACAGACCCACTCTACTATTTGGAGAAGGCAACAGCACCCTACTCCAGTACTCTTGCCTAGAAAGTCACATGGATGGAGGAGGCTGGTAGGCTGCAGCCCACTGGGTCGTGAAGAGTCGGACACCACTGAGCAAGTTTCCTTCTGCTATTTGGTAAAAGAACATGTTGAACTAGAACAAGCAATATTAATTATTCAAAATTAAGCAAAATTAATTCACCATCTGAATTAATTCATCAAAATTGTATTTAGACTGTAATTGCCTAGGAAATAGTCTTCCTGTCTAAACAAAAACAACACAAACAAAAGAAAAAGCAAATGAAACTCAGATGGTAGCTCACATTGGGTTTCCTGTAAACACACTCTGAGATACGGAGTTGTGTACATGTTTATCTAGAGATAAATGTGTTTCCCTCATTATCAAGGGCAACCCCCACTGAGTACAGAGCTGTGAACTGGTAAGAGCTACCAGTGACCAGTAACAGCTGGTACTGGGTCACTAGAGTAACCCAGGCAAGAGAGTGAAGGGAGTGAGGGCTTCCTAGGTGGTGCTAGTGGTAAAGAATTCACCTACCAGTCCAGGAGAAGCAAGAGATACGGGTTTGATCCCTGGGTTGAGAAGATCCCCTGCAGTAGGAAACGACCAGATGGTAAAGAATCTGGCTGCAATGATGGAGACATAAGTTTGATCCCTGGGTCGGAAAGATCCCTAGAGAAGATTACTCCCCTAGAGAATCACTCCAGTATTCTTGCCTGGAAAATTCCAAGAACAGAGGTGCCTGGTGGGCTACAGTCCATGGGGTTGCAAAGAGTCGGGCACAAATGAACAACTAATACTTGCACTTTTCATTCTTAAGTGATTCACCTCAATGGACAAGACAGAGCAGGGAAATCTGATCTACAATGCAGTTGCGAGTGAGGCCTCATCCGATCGCATGGAGTGCTGGCACTAGAATAGCTCTTCAGTTGCTTCAGATGAAATGAATGGCAGAGCCTTTATGTCCTTGCGGCAGCCTATCATTGACTACAAGTCCTCCTATAGGGAAGACAGAGCCAGGGTTGCTCCTATCCTGACATCAAGGGCAACCCCCACTGAGTACATAGCTGTGAGCTGGCTTAACTGCTGGATGGTCGCTACAGTAGCCCAGACAAGAGAGGGAAGTGGAGTATATGTATTCATTACAATAGTATCCACACAACAAAGTCTGAATGGATTTTTAAATTCTTAATACACATGTGCCTACTTCTATGTATATTGAAGATGCTTGAAATAAAACTGATATTCATCACACAGTAGTTTTAAAAGGTCAGAATAAAATTAGACAAGTAGCCAGCAGGAAAAGTGAGAACTAAATTATAAATATGAAGAAGATTTTGTTGCAGCTTTACATTTAGTTTTGAAATTTGTGGCTGCCAACATAGGAAGCAAACTGAAATCATATGGCTTCTAGCTTTCAGGAAAAATAAGCATTTTCTTGTTTATAACCTTAGTAATAATGTATCACATGCAAAAGATATTAAATAACATGTCTTTAATATCTGCAGAAAACAAAGAAAGTGTCATCAGTTAGATATATATTGGTAATACTGAAAACTGACAAGAGAATCAATTGCAACAAATCATTGCTAAGAAGTAAGCCCAAGTACATTGTTTTCTAGGGCGATAACTTGAACCTACCTAAAGACCATTATTGATGAGAAGCTTTTGCCTCAGCCATATTTTGCCTAGAGCTAAATAATAGTTATTTTGAAACAGACCTCTCAGGCAAGTACCTGGCACACTCAAATCTATGTTGATGATTGAAAATATACCAGATGGTCTGGCAGCAAGGTTACATTCTGTTATGGAAATTAAGGAGTTGAATTATAGTCTTGCCCACTTGGAGGGTCATCCCCTGTCCACATGGAAATAAACAGTAGGGGAGCATTTGGTAGAATCTGTTTTAAAAGAGCTTTGACTCTCTATCAACTGAAGACTGTTTGCTTTATCTTAAAGGACATGTCAGCTAAACTGGTACTTCCCAGAAGTCTAACTTGAGAATTTTGAGGTAGTTTCAGTATTCTGTGGCAAAACTGTCATGACCTGTTAGTAAAATCTGCCATAGACAAGAGAGCAAGCATGCTGTTTATCTGCTCACCAGGATTTAGTCCCACGAAGATCTGCACCATGTAGCTTGGGAAGGCTCTGGCTGAGATTATTTTTGGAAGAAGTAGAATCTCAACTGGCTTCTCTAGAATATACAACTGGGTGTAGTGCTGCTTCCTTTTGAGTTTGTGAGCTGCAAAATGTACTCAGGGACTCTTGATGGAATTATTTGCTGTGGCTCAAGTAAAGTTAGATGATGCCAAATGCAAATTTAGTTTTAGCCTAGCTACCATGTAACTGATGGTCTCCGAGAATCACATCCAACTTGTTTGGCTACTTAAGAAGCATTCTGATTTCTGATACTGCAATGATGTCATTTTAAAAGAAGAAAATATCTTCCTTTCTGATTCCTAATGGCAGGAGAGTAGAAATGTGGTATCCATCAAATGATTTATTTGAAAGTGTTAAATGATCGTATTCAGGTATAGGTACATGTGTACTAGGAGGGTTAAATACAACCCCATTTTAGTCCTTTTATTATAAGTATTTTTATCTTCTCAGTGAAGACTTTTCTAAATAGCTTCTTCCCCATTTAAAATGGTAACTCCATATCTCTAGTTACACTGGCTTCTATATTCAGCTTCCCCACTTAATTTTTCCAAATTACACTAATCATTGTTTGCAGTATGCTGTATAATTTACACATATTTTTTTGTCAATTGATTTTTCTCTCCCCATGAAAATGTATGCTTAATAAGGACAGGGATTTCAGCCTACTTTGTTCACTTTTATACCCTAGGGTGTAAATGTCATGCTAGAATAGTTGCATGACATGCAAGAGCAGTTAATAAATAGCTGTTGACAAAATTAATGGATAAACCCATGAATATTATGGTGCCTGACCATTCTGAGACTATTATTATACTGATTTAGACTCAAAATCAAGAGA
>SJYW01007339.1:371633-383297 GCA_006410735.1 Raphicerus campestris
ATTTTTGGAAGAAGTAGAATCTCAACTGGCTTCTCTAGAATATACAACTGGGTGTAGTGCTGCTTCCTTTTGAGTTTGTGAGCTGCAAAATGTACTCAGAGACTCTTGATGGAATTATTTGCTGTGGCTCAAGTAAAGTTAGATGATGCCAAATGCAAATTTAGTTTTAGCCTAGCTACCATGTAACTGATGGTCTCCGAGAATCACATCCAACTTGTTTGGCTACTTAAGAAGCATTCTGATTTCTGATACTGCAATGATGTCATTTTAAAAGAAGAAAATATCTTCCTTTCTGATTCCTAATGGCAGGAGAGTAGAAATGTGGTATCCATCAAATGATTTATTTGAAAGTGTTAAATGATCGTATTCAGGTATAGGTACATGTGTACTAGGAGGGTTAAATACAACCCCATTTTAGTCCTTTTATTATAAGTATTTTTATCTTCTCAGTGAAGACTTTTCTAAATAGCTTCTTCCCCATTTAAAATGGTAACTCCATATCTCTAGTTACACTGGCTTCTATATTCAGCTTCCCCACTTAATTTTTCCAAATTACACTAATCATTGTTTGCAGTATGCTGTATAATTTACACATATTTTTTTGTCAATTGATTTTTCTCTCCCCATGAAAATGTATGCTTAATAAGGACAGGGATTTCAGCCTACTTTGTTCACTTTTATACCCTAGGGTGTAAATGTCATGCTAGAATAGTTGCATGACATGCAAGAGCAGTTAATAAATAGCTGTTGACAAAATTAATGGATAAACCCATGAATATTATGGTGCCTGACCATTCTGAGACTATTATTATACTGATTTAGACTCAAAATCAAGAGACACCAGAGATGGAGTTTCAATCCTTGGCTCAGGAAGAAGATCCAGTGGAGGGAGGGCATGGAACCCCACTCCAGTATTCTTGACGAGAAAACCCCATGGATAGGAGAGCCTGACAGTCACTTGGACACTACCAAGTGACTAACTACCACACCATATTGACTTAAAGAATAAATAAGATTGAGGAGATTATGTGGAAATCCTATGGCTTGGCTCAGACATACATTGTACTAATATAGAATGTGTGCATGCTAAGTCACTTCAGTCATGTCTATTTCTTTACAACCCTATGGGCTGTAGCCTACCAGGCTCTCTGTCCATGGGATTCTTTAGGCAAGAATACTAGAGTAGGTTGTCATGCCCTCCTTCAGGGGATCTTCCCAACCTAGGGACCAAGTTTCTTATGTTTCTTGCATTGACAGGTGGGTTCTTTACCACCTGTGCCTCCTGGGAAGCACACTAATATAGAATATAAGGAGGCAAATGATAGATTAATATTCAGGAGCTTGAGTGTATTGCATTGTTAACTGCTTTTTAAAAGATAAAATAGAGTACTTGAGATCACTCATTCTATGGAATACTGCAAGTACATCTCCCTGAAGTCAGTCCTGATGAATACTTCTGCTCGCCTCAAAACACTTTAGAGATGATCAAAGCCACACTCTTGGCCTGTAATTCATTGCATTCTCCTTCCTTGACAGATTTCTCCTAGACAAATGTTATAACCTCATTTATATTGCTAAAGCATCTTATTCTATGATCTGCTACTACATTCTGCTAAGACTACTTCCCCTCTGCCTTTTGCTGCAGGTGAACTGTACTAAAATGAGAATCCTTAGTGATCAAATACTACTGAAGCTCAAACTGAAGATTAGCAGGGCATTGAGTTTATCTATACTCTTTCATATTCTGGAAGAACTTTAGAGAGAGTCCATTTGTTTGAGGAACCAGAAACAGGTAAAATGGTTTCATTAAATATTGTGTTAAGCTGACCTGATTCCACAGTTGTTGGTACTGCATAGTACAATTTTATGAGTTGACACATCTTGCAAAAAAGAAAAAATGCATAAGGTTCTTTGAACTAGATCACTTAAGTAATGGGATATGATAAGAAATTCATTTATTCCAGAGAAGAAGTTGACAACTGATTTTTAAAAATTACTTATCAATTTGTTTACTGTATGATTCCAGTTCCTCTACAATGGGTTATAATGTCTATAAGGAACATTATGGTATGTTTTCTTTGCTAACAGATACCCAGCAACTAACACCGTGCCTAGTTGAGAGTGCTTATAAAATAACTGAGAATATCCAATGAAGGCAGAGGCTTTATTTTATAGGGCAGTTAAAAATAATCTATTGTGCATTCTTCTAAGGATTGTAGTAAAGGTATTTTAGTGTTTTCTCTAGGTTATTAAAATTCTCATTGATTGTCTTCTTAGTCCAAAGCATGGCCCAGGTGAGACACACAAGTGGAAATAAATGTTACGTATCAAAGATCACGGTTTTTAGTTTCCAGTGTTCCTGTATAGGATTGTGGAGAATATAATGGTGACAGATACCTGACTTTGTTCTTAGATACGGTCATTGTAGCTGCTTTTCTTTTTTAATTTTCATCAAGGAGCAAAGGGTAGAGAAAGGCAGTCAGACATATTCAAGTCTGTGAGACTTTATAGAGTCTGTTTGGGTCCTAATGACAAACTCCTCTCTGGCCCTAGAATGGTTCTGGGCATGTTTAGTATGAGGTAACATTAGGAATGCCTGTGATTAATGGTAGAATATGAAAACGTACATTTATAGTCATGAGATAAATATACTATACTTCTAAAATGAAAATTAAAATATTATCAATGAAAGTGAAAGTTGCTTAGTTGTGTCCCACGCTTTGCGACCCCATGGACTGTAGCCCGCCAGGCTCCTCTGTCTATGGGATTCTCCAGGCAAGAATACTGGAGTGGGTAGCCATTCTCTTCTTTAAGGAATCTTCTCAAACCAGGGTATTTCCAGCACTGTTCAAGGTAATGGGAACAGTACAACAAGACAAGCAAATATTTGAGATAACTTTTAAGTCATATGCAATGCATGTGGAAAAATGAATTATTTGTACAAAAAACATCACATGATCATGTTTAAATGCATGTGCAGATTGTATAAATTATAGGGCAGGTATTATTATTTCATACAATAAATTAGCTTGTTTACTAAAGTTATTATATTCCTTGGGCTTCCCAGGTGGCTCAGTGGTAAAGAATTCACCTGCCAAGCAGTTTAATCCTTGGGTCAGAAATATCCCCTGGAGAAGGAAATGGCAACCCACTCCAAGTATTTGTGCCTGGGGAATCCCATGGACAGAGGAACCTGGGGGGCTACAGTCCACATAGTCGCTAAAGAGTTGGACACCACTGGGCGAATAAACAATAACAGCAACATTATATTTCTTATGTAACTTTATTTGCACATGGTGTTTCTCCAATGATATCTTTACAAGTCACATTTTCAGAAGCCACTTTAATCCTCTTTAGAAATGAGACCTTATCTCCAGTGAAATGCAGCTGCTATCTTGCAGAATCATCATAGTCCAGGACAGGAAACCAAGGAGACCCTCGTTGCAAATAAACATATATATAATTCATTTATCCTTTTATGACATTTGTCTCAGTGCTGCCAAATGCAAGCAGCCAAAAGAAACAGCAGTGATCTATCTACAGAGTCTATAGCAAGCAGATTTGGGACTTCTTATGCCAGAGCATTTAAAGTCTTAACTAGATGTGGTATTAAAAATGTCTAAAACATTATCTCTAGAAGGAATCAGTCTCCATAAATATGTAGTAACGCATCTAAATAAGCAAAGGGAAAAGGAGAAAAAGATAAAATACATATAAAAGTCCATTAAACTTATCCTCCTAAAGTGTAAACTTCTATTGCATTATATAGAAAACTTGTGCCTTCTCATATGTATAAGAAAACTTCTTAGGAATCATTATTTAAATGTATGAGCTACATGCAACATTATTTTTCATGTACTGCATATGCCTTGTACATTCTTTGGCATTGGATTCTGCACACTTTCATGTGTTGGTAAAAGATCATGTCAGCATCTCACATGTACAATATAAAATTCTGACTTGGCATTTACTTACATACTGACTGAAAATACAGTTGCTCACAAGATTTGATAACTTCTAAAATCAGTACTTGACTCAGTTCTAATGAGATGGATGAAACTGGAGCTGATTATACAGAGTGAAGTAAGCCAGAAAGAAAAACACCAATACAGTATACTGACACATATATATGGAATTTAGAAAGATAAATGATGACCCTGTAAGTGAGACAACATAACAGACACAGAGGTATAGAACGGACTTTCGGCCTCTGAGGGAGAGGGAGAGGGTGGGATGATTTGGGAGAATGGCACTGAAACATGTGTACTATCATATAAGAAATGAAGTGCCAGTCTATGTTCAATACAGGATACAGGATGCTTGGGGCTGGTGTACGGGATGATCCGGGGAGATGGTGTGGGGTGGGAGGTGGGAGGGGACTTCGGCATTGGAAGATCAAGTATACCTGTGGCTGATTCATGTCAATGTATGGCAAAACCAATACAGTATTGTAAAGTAGAATAAAGTATTAAAAAAAAATAAAAAGCAGAAGTAGAGTCATGGATGTGGAAGACAGGCTTATGGTTACCAGGGGATAAGTTGGGGGAGAGAAGATAAATTGGGAGACTGAGATTGACATATGCCCAATACCATATGTAGAATAGATAACTAATAAAACCTGCTGTATAGCACACAGAGCTCTCTAATCAATAGTCTGTAATGATCTACATGGGCAAAGACTCTAAGTGGGTAGATACATGCATATGTATAACTGATTTACTTTGCCATATACCTGAGGCTAATACAACATTATAAATCAAAAAAAAATAAAATAAAATAAAATCAGTACACAATATCCTTGAACTCTTTTGTGGTGGAGCTATAGGAAAAAATAGTTGAGGATATTTAAATACCTTTTTAATTTTTTTAAAAACTACTCTTTTATTTAAAGCAATAAATAAAAGTATATAGCATTCATGTATACAGGTATATGCTTATACGTAATAATTCATTCATTAGTCCCTTCAAAATGTTCTGAGGCAGAGAATGGAAAAGATGCTGTTACTCATACTGATGCTGGAAATTGAAGGAACTCATTTTAAATGAGTAAACAGAGTTGATTTATCAATTAGGAATACTGCATCATTTTAAAAGTATNATATGCTTATACGTAATAATTCATTCATTAGTCCCTTCAAAATGTTCTGAGGCAGAGAATGGAAAAGATGCTGTTATTCATACTGATGCTGGAAATCGAAGGAACTCATTTTAAATGAGTAAACAGAGTTGATTTATCAATTAGGAATACTGCATCATTTTAAAAGTATTTTATTGATTACTTACTACAACATATATACATATCTATAAGCATATATGTGATGTTATAATCACTTTCATATATACCACCTCATTTGATCATAGTGATAATTCTGCTTTATATTCTTGCTATATTAATTTGCATGTATAAAGAATCTCACTAACCAACAGAAAGGTTACACAATTAACTGATAAACAGTTACATATGCCAACACAAGGCTTTCGTTCTTTAGTAGTTAGATGTGGAGGGACGATAATCAGAAAAAATATGCAAATTATTGAAAAGGAAATTAGTTTTTTCCCTCAAAAATGACTTGATTAATTATTATAATTAATATCAGATGGCTAAATTCGCCATTTGACATTTCCTGGAAGAGTGATGCTATACGGATTATAGATTATAACATCTGACAGAATACACCAGCGAGCTCTGCACTGTGTCTTTGTCCCTATCTAGAACTCTGGGGTGAAGAAATCATACTGTCAGATCAAAAGCAGGGTAGTAAGAGAAAGCAATATTCTCTATAGGGATCCTTTCATACAATGTGAGTCAAAATTCCAAAGGCTAGAGAAGGTATCTCACTGAAGACAACAAGCCAATTTTAAGATAAATCATTTAAAAAGAACCTCATTTTCCAAGCAGCTCCTTCCAGAGAGACTCATTGGCCAAATCATTACAGGAAAATCTCCAACTTAGTTGCAAAAAATAAACCCTTGTGTGTCATCTACCCATGTATTACCATTATTTTCTTGATTAGATGATATGCCTTAAATGATCCCCTCTCACAATAAAGAATTCATCTTTTTGTATATTATAAACATTCCATGGTAGATTAAAATTATTATAGCTATTAAGCCCTTCAAAGTGTTATGCAAATTCTCCTTCAACTATAACTGTATTTCACACAGTTAGGAGCAATGAAAGACAGGATAGTTTTATTTTAAGGAAAGNCTTTTTGTATATTATAAACATTCCATGGTAGATTAAAATTATTATAGCTATTAAGCCCTTCAAAGTGTTATGCAAATTCTCCTTCAACTATAACTGTATTTCACACAGTTAGGAGCAATGAAAGAGAAGGATAGTTTTATTTTAAGGAAAGACTATATCATTATTTTTTTTTTTTACAGATAAGTGAAAATAAGATGTGAATGCCATTCTGTTTTGCATTCAAGGTTATCAGAATTATAGTGAGCACTCAATAGGGCTGTTCAGTTGGCATTATTGCAAACTAACAATATTCATGAGTGTCAGCTAATACTAATTAATTTCACTCTAATGCTGTGAAAAAGCACACAAGTGAGCCTTTGTTCCCAACCAGTACTTGTCTCTGACTTTTAATATAATAACATACACGGCAAACCTTTAGATTTTCCATCTCAAGTGACCAGATGTTCAAATGAATATGTTTTACTATTTTTAGGACTATGAAATGTGCTTTTCTCCCATCTGAAATGTCATTATGATATGTATTACTCTTTCTTGATATTTAGCTGTAGGACCACTTATCTAAAAATTGATTTGTGATCTTTGGATAACAATCCAGAGTACATATTATTTCTTCAGGTGCTATTGAAATATAAAATAGCTTCTGTGAATAAGCCTCCATTTACATATTTATTCTTTTATATCCTCCTATCTCTGTCCCTGGTAAGTTTATTTATAAAAGTATGTGTTTTTATCCCAAGAATTCCATTTTAATTTCTCTTTTGTTTAATTCCAACAAATTCATTTTGCATTTGTTCTTGTGGTCTCCATTCAAAGGAAGATTCTCTGTACACAGTAGTTCTGCTCTTATGATAAAGCCTAGTCAAAATATTGGCTATGCGTTGCAATTAAAAAGTTTCCACCTAGAAATGGGGACCTGTTCTCCCAGGAAATATTTTGAAGCACTAGAAATAAATAAGGATATTATTTTGTATTTAAAAGGAGTAAATTTGGGGTTTACTCAGAAATATTTAAATAATTAATAATAAACAGAATTTTTCTACTTTGTCTGTTGGGGGAGTGTAGAATTCTAAAAATTAACTTCTCAGTGTCTGCGACCAAGACCTAGTCTCTGTTTAGGGATCTTATTTTGACAAGAACAGATAATTTTAGAGACCTTCCCAGATCCTATAAAAATAAATATTTCTGGTGGTGTAAAATAGGTTCAAAGGAAGCATTTCATTAGTCTGCAATTAGCAGACAACTCTATCTTAACTGATGTAAGCAACAAGGAATATTTTGTTTCATAGTGTGCTGGAGATTTATTCCTCTCACTTATTTGGAGTTAAGGTTGAGATGCAGGGCCCAGTGCCATCAGAGGCCTCATTAACCTTTTCAGGGACACAGTTCCTTCCACAACTATATCCCATCAACCTCAGCCTTAGACTCATCGTGCACCTCTCTACTATCTTATTGCCAAGATGGCTACAGCCGTTAGAGGTCCAGACACCACATGGCAGAAGAAAAGTTGCTTCTTTCTGTGTCCTATTTTGTCAGGAATCTGTACCAAGCACTACCCCAGAAGACTTCTCCTCACACCCCAGAGATCACACTGGGTCATATATCCACACCTAAACGACACCCTGAGAAGGGGAATGAGACTACCACGACTCACTTCAGGCAGTCAGGGTGCCTGAGAAAACAAACACCAGAACTCTGATTTTGACAGTGAAACATTCTGTGCATTGAAATAAAAGCAGGGCTCTCTCAGCATGGCAAAGGGGGGATACTGTTGACCAGATAGCCAGCTGATGCTACAGGCCAGTTGGTCTGTCCAGAAGCTATTCATGTTCTTCATTCTGCACACACATCTCAAGTTTGGTCTAGATGAGAGGAAAGCAAAGAGCACGAAGCAGGGGGAAAAACTCGTAAGACTCAGCAAGATGGCAAACTAAAGAGAAGGTGCACACTCTCTTCTCAAGACATTTTCAAAAACTGCAGCCTGTAGTTTGGCACGCCCTAGGAAGTGATTAATTGGCAATTTAATTCATTTTGGTACCAAAGAAGAAATAATTTACCATTAACTCCCTGGTGCTCTGAAGGAGTTAATTTTCATCACATGGATGAGCACTTTATTCCCAGAGAGTATCTTACTCACTCTGCCTGATCATAGAAAGAGACTCAATTCAAGGAAATATTGAACCATTTGGAAAGAACATTAGACTGAATTAAACACTCTCTGAGCTCACCCATGTGATGCAAATTAGTTCTTTGTATTCTTTTAGTCTGATTGCCAAGAAGCATTAGAAACAGGAATATGTACTACCAGTTTAATTGCATAGTTAACCAACAATATTTATTAAGCACCTACTGTTTACAGAGAACTATTCTTGGAATGGTGATAGTCAAAGAGGAAAGAGTATTCATGCAGAGACAAGTCAGATGAAACTGCATCAAACTCTGACTCTCTTAGTCTGTTTGTAAAATTAATTCAGCAAAACCTTACCTGCATTTCAGAGCAGAGCTGGTAGACAGGTCACAGTAAAGAAAGGAGCAAATGACTACCTTTTCTTCACTTATAACCCTTACTCAGCAAGTATTTTAAAGTGTTTTTTTAACGTTTCTAACCTTCTATCTCACCCCACTTACTTTACTCTTTTCAAAGCTGGATAGTAAGCATTATTTAACTTACAATGCAGTTGATAATTATCACTTGCATATATAAAATAATATGCTTAATCTATTTTCTCATGTAGTGACATTTTAAATGTTGAGATTTATCAACAGCATTTCATTTTAGATTTAGTAAAAAGGATGCTTCTGCTGCTGCTAAATCGCTTCAGTTCTGTGAGACTCTGTGCAACCCCATAGACAGCAGCCCACCAGACTCCCCCGTCCCTGGGGGACGAACACTGGAGTCGGTTGCCATGTCCGTCTCCAATGCATGAAAGTGAAAAGTGAAAGTGAAGCTGTTCAGTCGTGTCCGACTCTTAGCGACCAAATGGACTGCAGCCTACCAGGCTTCTCTGTCCATGGGATTTTCCAAGCAAGAGTACTGGAGTGAGGTGCCATTGCCTTCTCCAAGTAAAAGGGATAGAAAGAAAATAAAGTGTAAAAAATTTTTGATATGGCAAATATATATATATATACCATTTTCTTTTCATATAGATAAATGCATCAGATACCATATTGTAGAAAAATTTAATATTTTACGAAGAATACTGTCAATTTCAACCATAATTCCATTAAAGAAAACAAATATTGGAAATTTCCTGATGGTCCAGTGTTAAGATTGTGCTCTAACTGCCCAGGATGCGGGTTTGATCCTTGGTTGGAGAACTAAGATTCCATAAGCTGCCTGGCCAAAAATAAAAAGGAAATATAATTTTGTATGCTATATGGAAAAGATATAATTTCCATAGGTCAAGTAAACTATCTTTGATTCAAATATTAATACTAATTTTCCAACCAAAAGTGGTAAATTGGTGTAAATGAAAATTTTTCTTGTTTTTCAGGTTAAATCAGTATAACAGGGCTACTTCAGTATAGTGCCCCCTCCCCATTCTGTGTATTGCTGAATGCTCTTCATCATGCCACTGCCTGATGCCACTAGACCTTCCTGGGGATTGGCACAGGATCCATTTGCATTCCTCAGAGTAGAACACTGAGAAAGAATTTATGGAGATTGAAATGTGAGCTAAATTGAGAGCATAATTTCAAGCAGATGATTTCAGTTAATTAAAACTAGTAATATAGGTTCCTTATAAATGGGTGCTGGTAATTCCCAGAATATATGAGGACATCTACTGAACTATACATTTTATCACAGTCTAATAAGCTGTGATAAAATGCTTTAACTACTATGAGGATTTATGGAACCAACTGTGTTTATTAGACTGATATTTGGTGAACTCTGACACACAAAAAGAGGGGTTGATTTGGTTTATCCATGCCTGTCCTTCTCTTTATCTTCCTTTCTACTTATCCCTAAGCTCATTATATCCTTCATCAGAGGAATAACAGGGAATCACTCAGTTGCTTTTAATATGTTTGGTGAAACTTTCCTTGGTTAAGTGGGAGCTTGGTAAACTTACCTGAGTCTAGGCTGGAGCATATGTCCATGTTTTATTCCTGACATTAATCATTAATTTCCAAAGTTCAGTGGATAATGAGACAATACCAATCAATTTACTAAGTATATGGTAGTGTTCTTGCTTTTGTACCCCTTTTATCTGGTTGGCTATATTGAGATATCATTAAGATCAGCCATTTTGTCATTTGCAACATCAGCTATTAATTTTTTCCCCTAGATTGAAACCATTTTCATTTTCTATTATGAAATTTATTAGAGCATCAACTAAGAATATGAATATAGTGCCACTGGTGATGATATCCTCTTCCATTTACCTCTTTTATTGTTGTTTAAGTCACATCCTACACTCTTGTGACCCCATGGACTGCAGCCCACCATACTCCTCTATCCATAGGATTTTCCAGGCAAGAATATTGGACTGAGTGTCATTTCCTTCTTCAGGGGATCCTGATCCAGGAGTGTCATATCCCTTCTCCTGACCGAGGGATTGAACCCACATCTTCTGCATTGTCAGGCAGGTTCTTTACCACTGAACCAAAAGGGAAGCCTGTCTCTGTTGTTAAATGGAGTCAAAAAATATCCTGACTGATGTTTAACTTTGGTGTAAAACCCCTACTATTTTGTGCAAAATAGCACGCAGAACCTAAAGAATTTGGATTACAGAATTGATCCCTGAAACCTCTAATGTTCTAGTAATACAGACAATGTGAGACTTCACATTTTATTTTGATTATATGATTTCTACATTTTAGCATGATTTTATTTCAATAGATCTGAAACTGCTTCTAGAGGAAAGATTGGCTGTCATGAAAGTCCTTCTTGTGTCCCATGTCCATGCAGAAGTCCAATAAGGAACATTAAGTTTGCTTCTCAATCTTAATGAAATTATATCAAACTTTTCAGTAGTACATGTGATATTTTCTAAGATCTCACTGGGAAATACTTATTTGATAAGTTGGGTATAATTTAGCCAAAAAGCAAGCACTTAATGCTGCTGCTGCTGCTGCTGCTAAGTTGCTTCAGTCCTGTCCAACTCTGTGCGACCTCTGGTCTGCAGCCAACCAGGCTCCTCCATCCATGGGATTTTCCAGGCTGGAGTGAGTTACCATTGCCTTCTCTGCATTTAATGAGAGCATGCTATTATATTGTAATCATAATAATATTTAATAATTAAATAATATTGTTATAATAAGTATAATTTTTCAAGCTAAAGCAGTATATATATTATATATCAGTTCAGTTCAGTTGCTCAGTCATGTCCGACTCTGCGACCCCATGAATCGCAGCACACCAGGCCTCCTTGTCCATCACCAACTCCCGGAGTTTACTCACACTCATGTCCATCAAGTCAGTGATGCCATCCAGCCATCTCATCCTCGGTCGCCCC
>SJYW01007340.1:0-16734 GCA_006410735.1 Raphicerus campestris
GATACCTGGGATAGGAAGATCCCCTAGAGAAGGAAATGGCAATCCACTCTGGTTTTCTTACCAGGAATATGCCATGAACAGAGGAGCCTGGCAGGCTACAGTCCTTGGGGTCTCAAGGAGTCGGACAGGACTGAGCGACTGAGCACAGCTGACTGCCCTTGCATGCTCATCTTTCATCAGGTGGCTGGTGGAATCTTCTCGATGGCTGATTATCACCAATAAACCGAATGAGAGTTTAAAGGAACTTAAAATGATTGCACACAGAAATGGAATGAAGAATGCTGAAGAAACCCCGAACTTGGAGGTGAGTGGGAAAGGGAAGGGAAGATGGTTACTTGGTTGAAGGGAAATCATAAACTGACCTGCCTTCTTGAGACAGCGTCTTTTAATTTCAAGGCTGAATATTGCTTTCCTGCTGCTACATGGAGGCAGGTCTGCTGATAAAATCAGAACCAGACTTGAGGGGCAACAGGAAAGAAACTTCCTCTCTGGTGCTTGCAGACATCTGAGAGCTACCCAGCAGTGGATGCAATTGAGCTTTCCCTCATCTTTCCCTTCCTGGAAGTCTCCTAGCCTGAGAACCAGAGTTCCTGGGTCCCAACTCTTCACTAACTTACCAGTAGCTAATGTGAGTCATACACACATTAGGGTTCAATTTTCCATCTCTTGGATAAGGGAGACTGGACTTGCTCCAGAACACTTGTTCCAGACTGAAGCACAATGCCAATCAGTGGACAAGTGGCTCAGAGGTGGGTATTGCTGAGGATGATGAGGCTGCCTCTGGTGGGCAGGGGATGTAACTGTTTGGTGATGTTCATGTGTCCTGGTCTCAGGACTGAAAGTGGTAGAGCACTTGGCACACAGCTGCTGTGACACTGAGGACCTTAGAGGCCTTGCCTACTAGAATTTACCATCATTTGGGTTCTGTGGGATGAGATCAGATAGTTATAAATCAGACGTTACCAATGGGGAAGCTTGTAGATTCCTCAGCAGAAATCCAAATTAGGCTGATGAATCATCTCTCTAAAAATACTCTGGGAACTAGATATGCCTGGACTCTTAGACAAATTTTGTAGTATTTTAAATACCATTTAAAGTTGGTTATCTTTTGGATGACATGCCATTTGCTCTCTGGCTTGGGATGATACCTACAGTTAGAGTGGAATCAAAGGGCCTCTGGGGAGGCTGTCCTTCTCCCCATGACTCATTAGCAGTGAGTATGGCTGTTTCCCCTCCACATCTGGAGCAGGAATTCCAGCAGGAAGACTGTGACCTCCAAGTTTAACCGGAAGACTCAGGTAGGTCTGGCCCTCAGGTAGGCGCTATTCTTTTACCAATGCTTCTTCTTTCCCTCCTGGGTCCTGTACAAGCTGCCCACCTCCTGGTTACTGGGTTCTGAATTCCTCCTCCATTCACTTGTAGATATCTAGCCATTCCCACTTGTGGCTCCCTCCCTACCCAGGCCCAATCCCTCACCTGCAGATGGCACTAAAGAAGGGAAAACCAAGATGGGTCTGCCCAGTTCATTCTTTCTAAAAATGTCTGCATTCCTTCATCTTCCAGACCCTGTCCTGAATCGTCAACATCTCCAGCTAGATGACTCAGCTTAGCAGAGGAATAGAGATGCAGATGGGGGAGTGGGGCAGTAAGGGTGTCAGGTGTGGGGGACAGTTTTCAGATGACAAGAGATGAGTTGGAGTAAGGAGGAGGTGGTCCTCCAACCACTCATTCATTGGGGACCTGCTTGAATCTGCTGTCTTGGGCTCCTCAGGGTATCACTAAGACAGAAACTTCAAAATGGACTTTCTATAAACTTCTTACTGCAAATCAATTTCAAACATAACAAATATAAGACAGAAGAGTGTCATGAACCCAATATTTCATCATTTGGCATCAATAACTACAAAACTAACCTCTTAGTCCCACAGGTTGTCATAGACCAGAGACTATGCAACATCAAGGTGGTGGCCAATTGAGTTCCCAGGGAAGGCATTCTTGACTTGCATTAGTCTTTCTCTTTTTGCTATGTTCTCACATGTGGTGGTTGAAGGGAAGGAAGAAGAGGGAGAATAAGAGAGAAAAAGAGAGGCTAATCCCAGCATGAGGGACCACCATCAAAATCCCATGTCAACCTGGATACCTCCCAAACGCCCTACTTGCTAATACCATCACATTGGGAGTGAAGGGTGGATACAATTCAATATATAGCAGCTATGGATGGCATAGCAGTTATCTGTTTTTAAATCAAGAAAGATCATCATTTCATTCTTTTACTTCTTATTCATTTTTCCTGAAGTATTTTAGGGACAAGATGAACATTTCACCAAATATACATAATGGGTAATTGTGGTAGAATGATATTATATGAAAAAAATGCTTTTTTGTTCCTCTCAAAATGAACATTTTATATTCAGTCCATGTGCAAATTTCCCTGATTCTCAAAAAGCAGATGTCTTTTCACACTTTATTGAAAGAATGTAGTCATATGTTGCACTTGGTTGTTCTCCTTTAAGACAAAATAATGGTTTCTCTCTCAATTTTAAGGCCATTTATTTGTTCAGAAACAGGGAGGAAGCAGGGTGGTTTGTCTTACAGAATGTCCCACTATTGGATTTAGGGTAGGAGTCCACAATACCAGCACAGTGGGTCAGGACCAGTACCAGTCCTTGGTCTATTAGGAACCAGACCTCCACAGCAGGAGGTGAGCTGCAAGCCAGCGAGTGAGGCTTCATCTGTATTATAGCTGTCCCCATCACTCTCTCATCACCCCCAGAAGGGACAGTCTAGCTTGTTTTCCTGGAACTGTGGGTAGTATCATAACCTATGCTTAATAGAAACAAAAATAGCATAAATATTGATTGTTTTCCTTTCTCAGTGCTCAGAATGGTGAGTTGGTATCCTAGCAGTCTATCACAGTGACAAATTAGATGTTGCCTATTAACATTTGGCATATTCGACCAGCTTAAAATTAAATATTAAAAAACTAAAATCATAGGATATGATGATCCAGCTTCATCCTTTATGGTAAATAGAAGGAGAAAAGGTGGAAGCAGTGACATATTTCTTTATCTTAGCCTCTAAAACAGCCTGCAGCCATGAAATGAGAAGACGTTACCTTCTTGGCAGGAGAGCTATGAGAAACATAAACAGTGTGTTGAGAAGCAGAAACATCATTCTGCCCAACAAACTGGTAGGTGTTTGGCCCTTTCATTTGGATTCCTAAACTTTCTGTCCAGTCCCCACTGGTCTTTAAAGTTCCTCAGTTTTCTGGTCCTTCAGGATTCCCAAGATTATTTTGTGCATTTCTTTAACTAGTCCTGAAATAAACCATCTCTTTAAGATTGTCAAATGGGACATGTATTCAGAAGCTACATGTTAGACCTCAGAATAGTCACTGTTATCAAGCTGTCACTGCTTCTAGCCTTTACAGTGGTCAGAGGAGGAAGCACACATTTTGCTTAAAAATTAAAATGGAATAAAAATAGTTGGTATAAACTTATGCTTTCAGTTCAAGATTTAAGACAGCAGGATTTGAATTAAACTTCTATATGTTATGTGTGGACCTCTTTTTCTAGCCACTGAAAGGCTTACTTCAAAATATTAGTTGTAATTATTGTCTTGCTTTTACCTGTTAACATACATAAGATTCTGTCACAATAACAGAAACAATATGAGGAACAATACGTTGTTGAATTATTGCTTGCCGCAGCTACGATGCCAGTGCAGACGCATGGCGGCTGCAACAGCAGTGCAGAAGCGTGGCGGAGAGGAACTACCCCATGTCCAAATCAGAGGCGGCAGCTAAGAGGAGCTGCCCTACTTCCAAAGTAAGGAGCAGCAGCTGCACTTTGCTGGAGGAGCCATGAAGACATACCCCATGTCCAAGGTAAAAGAAACCCAAGTTAGATGATAGGTGCTAAGAGAGGGCATCAGAGGGCAGACAGAATGAAACCACATTCAAAGACAGCTAGCTAATCTGTCACCCGGACTACAGTCTTGTCTAACTCAATGAAACTAAGCCATGCCATGTGGGGCCACAGAAGACGGACGAGTCATGCTGGAGAAGTCTGACAGAATGTGGTCCACTGGAGAAGGGAATGGCAAACCACTTCAGTATTCCTGCCTTAAGAACCCCATGAACCGTATGATAAGGCAAAAAGATAGGACACTGAAAGATGAACTCCCCAGGTTGGTAGGTGCCCAATATGCTACTGGAGATCAGTGGAGAAATACTCCAGAAAGAATGAAGGGATGGAGCCAAAGCAAAGAGAGCACCCAGTTGAGAGTGGAACTGGTCATATAACCAAGGTTCAATGCTGTAGAGAGCAATATTGCATAGGAACCTGGATTGTTAGGTCCATGAATCAAAGCAAATTGGAAGTGGTCAAACAGGAGATGACAAGAGTAAACATAGACAGTTTAGGAATCAGTGAACTAAGATGGACTGGAATGGGTGAATTTAACTCAGATGACCATTATATCTACTACTATGGTCAGGAATCCCTTAGAAGAAATGGAGTAGACATCCTAGTCAACAAAAGATTCTGAAATGCAGAACTTGGATGCAGTCTCAGAAATGACAGTATGATCTCTGTTCGTTTCCAAGGCAAACTATTCAATATCACTGTAATCCAAGTCTATGCCCTGACCAGTAACACTGAAGAAGCTGAAGTTGAACAGTTCTATGAAGACTTTAAAGACTTTTTAGAACTAACATGCCAAAAAGATGTCATTTTATAGGGGACTGGAATGTAAATGTAGGAGTCAAGAAACACCGGGAGTAACATGCAAATTTGGCCTTGAAGTACATAATGAAGCAGGGCAAAGGCTAATGGAGTTCTGCCAAGAGAACGCACTAGTCATAGCAAATACCCTCTTCCAACAACATGAGAGGACTCTACACGTGGACATCACCAGATGGCTGGAACAAAAATCAGATTGATTATCTTATTTGCAGTGAAAGATGGAGAAATACTATAGAGTCAGCAAAAATGGGAGCTGATGGTGGTTCAGATCATGAACTCCTTATTGCCAAGTTCAGACTGAAATTGAAGAAAGTGGCGAAAAGCACTAGACTATTCAGGTATCACCGAAATCAAATCCTTTAGGACTATACAGTGGAAGTTAAAAATAGATTTAAGGGACTAGATCTAATAGACAAAGTGCCTGATGAACTATGGACAGAGGTTCATGAATTTGTACAGGAGACAGGAATCAAGACTACCGCCAAGAAAAAGAAATGCAAAAAACAAAATGGCTGTCTGAGGAGGTCTTACAGATAGCTGTGAAAAGAAAGGAAGCCAAAAGCAAAGGAGAAGAGCAAATATATACTCATTCAAATGCAGAGTTCCAAAGAATAGAAGGGAGAGATAAGAAAACCTTCCTCTGTGATCAATGCAAAGAAATAGAGGAAAACAATAGAATGGGAAAGACTAAAGATCTCTTCAGGAAAATTAGAGATACCAAGGGAATATGTCATGCAAACATGAGCTCAGTAAAGGACAGAAATGGTATGGACCTAACAGAAGCAGAAGATATGAAGAAGAGGTGGCAAGAATACACAGAGGTACTGTACAAAAAAGATCTTCCTGACCCAGATAATCATAATGGAGTGATCACTCACCTAGATCCAGACATCGTGGAATGTGAAGTCAAATGGGCCTTAGGAAGCATCACTATGAACAAAGCTAATGGAGGTGATGGAATTCCAGTTGAACTATTTCAAATATTAAAAGATGAAGCTGTGAAAATGCTGCACTCAATATGCCAGCAAATTTGGAAAACTCAGCAGTGACCACAGGACTGGAAAAGGTCAGTATTCATTGCAATCCCAAAGAAAGGGAGTGCCAAAAAATGCTCAAGCTATAGCACAACTGCACTCATCTCACACACTGGTAAAGTAATGCTTAAAATTCTCCAAGCCAGGCTTCAGCCTTACGTGACCATGAGCTTCCAGATGATCAAGCTGGTTTTAGAAAAGGCAGAGGAACCAGAAATCGTACTGCCAACATCTGATGGCTTATCAAGAAAGCAAGACATTCCAGAAAAACACCTACTCCTGCTTTACTGACGATACCAAAGCCTTTGACTGTGTGGATCACAATAAAATTGGAAAATTCTTAAAGAAATGGGAATACCAGACCTCCCGACCTGTATCTTGAGAAACCTGTATGCAGGTCAGGAAGCAACAGTTACAGCTGGACACAAAACAACAGACTGGTTCCAAACAAGGAGTATGTCAGACTGTATATTGTCACCCTGCTTATCTAACTTATATGCAGTGTGCATCATGAAAACGCTGGGCTGGAGTAAGAACAGGCTGGAATCAAGATTGCTGGGAGAAATATTCATAGCCTCAGATATGCAGATGACACCACCCTATTGCAGAAAGTGAAGAAGAATAAAGAACCTCTTGATGAAGGTGAAAGAGGAGAGTTAAAAATTGACTTAAGCCAATACAGTACTGTAAAATAGAATAAAGTATTAAAAGGAAAAAAATTAAAATATTAAATGATTTATGAAATAGTGAACATTTAGTAAAGTTGGAATAATAGGTTAAAACTGTGATTTGATGAAATCAGTTTTGTTTACTTTATTGGCTAATGTACACTCAAATTAAACGAAATTATGTATGAAAAAAAAATTGACTTAAAGCTCAACATTTAGAAAACTAAGATCATGGCCCCAGTCCCATCACTTCATGGCCAAAAGATGGGGAGACAGTGGTTAACTTCATTTTTTCTGGGCTCCAAAATCACTGCAGATGGTGATCGCAGCCATGAAATTAAAAGACACTTACACCTTGGAAGGAAAGCTGAGACTAATCTAGACAGTATATTGAAAAGCAGAGACATTACTATGTCAAAAAAGGTCCATGTAGTCAAGGCTATATTTTTTTCCAGTGGTCATATATGAATGTGAGAGTTGGACTATAAAGAAAGCTAAGCCCCAAAGGATTGATACTTTTGAACTGTGGTGTTGGAGATTCTTGAGTGTCCCTTGGACTGCAAGGAGATCCAACCAGTCCATGCTAAAGGAAATCAGTCCTGAATGTTCACTGGAAGGACTGATGCTGAAGCTGAAACTCCATTATTTTGGCCACCTGATGCAAAGAGGCCACTCATTTGAAAAGATCCTGATGTTGGGAAAGATTGAGGGCAGGAGGAGAAGGGGATGAGAGAGGATGAGATGGTTGGATGGCATCACCACCTCAATGGACATGAGTATGTGTGGACTCTGGGAGTTGGTGGTGGACAGGGAGGCCTTGTGTGCTGCTGTTCGTGGGCTCACAAAGAGTTGAACACGACTGAGCAACTGAACTGAACTGAAGTTGTTGAATATAGTTTCACATTTCTTTCCTTTTTTTCTTTTGGTTTTCTTCGGTTTGGTTTTTGATGGGCAGTATTTTTGTTTTTCCTTAGAAGATATTCCACTCTGAATGTAGAGTCATAAGTCTGAATTTTAAAGCCACTTAAGTAATGTGTTGTTATAGGTAGCTAGTCAACAACTTGATGCAATTAAATTTATTAGTCTTTGTTCTCAATTTGTTCATCTCAGTTCAGTCCTTCAGCTGTGTCCGTTTCTTTGCAATGCCATAGACTGCAGCATGCCAGGCTTCCCTATCCATCCTCAACTCCCAGAGCTTGCTCAAGCTCATGTCCATCAACTTGGTGATGCTATCCAACCATCTCATCCTCTGTCTTCCTTCTTGTCTTGCCTTCAATCTTTCCTAATATAAGGGTCTTTTCTAATGAGTCAGCATGTTTAGTATGCATTCAGTCTCTTTTAAAATCAACCAACATGTATTAAATTCCTCTCTGTCCTCACTGTGCTCCCGATTCTAGGCCAGAAACACAAAACTGCCAAGACTGAAGGCTGATTCCAGCACATCACTGTGGAGATATCATTCCCATTGTTTTTTAGGAAAAAAGAAATTAATTGTTAACATTAAAATCAGTAGATTGTACATAAATATCCAAACTTCTGATTCTCTTGAAATCATGGCCAACTGGCCTGTTTTTCGTCATTGGTGAAATGGAGGNGATTGATACTTTTGAACTGTGGTGTTGGAGATTCTTGAGTGTCCCTTGGACTGCAAGGAGATCCAACCAGTCCATGCTAAAGGAAATCAGTCCTGAATGTTCACTGGAAGGACTGATGCTGAAGCTGAAACTCCATTATTTTGGCCACCTGATGCAAAGAGGCCACTCATTTGAAAAGATCCTGATGTTGGGAAAGATTGAGGGCAGGAGGAGAAGGGGATGAGAGAGGATGAGATGGTTGGATGGCATCACCACCTCAATGGACATGAGTATGTGTGGACTCTGGGAGTTGGTGGTGGACAGGGAGGCCTTGTGTGCTGCTGTTCGTGGGCTCACAAAGAGTTGAACACGACTGAGCAACTGAACTGAACTGAAGTTGTTGAATATAGTTTCACATTTCTTTCCTTTTTTTCTTTTGGTTTTCTTCGGTTTGGTTTTTGATGGGCAGTATTTTTGTTTTTCCTTAGAAGATATTCCACTCTGAATGTAGAGTCATAAGTCTGAATTTTAAAGCCACTTAAGTAATGTGTTGTTATAGGTAGCTAGTCAACAACTTGATGCAATTAAATTTATTAGTCTTTGTTCTCAATTTGTTCATCTCAGTTCAGTCCTTCAGCTGTGTCCGTTTCTTTGCAATGCCATAGACTGCAGCATGCCAGGCTTCCCTATCCATCCTCAACTCCCAGAGCTTGCTCAAGCTCATGTCCATCAACTTGGTGATGCTATCCAACCATCTCATCCTCTGTCTTCCTTCTTGTCTTGCCTTCAATCTTTCCTAATATAAGGGTCTTTTCTAATGAGTCAGCATGTTTAGTATGCATTCAGTCTCTTTTAAAATCAACCAACATGTATTAAATTCCTCTCTGTCCTCACTGTGCTCCCGATTCTAGGCCAGAAACACAAAACTGCCAAGACTGAAGGCTGATTCCAGCACATCACTGTGGAGATATCATTCCCATTGTTTTTTAGGAAAAAAGAAATTAATTGTTAACATTAAAATCAGTAGATTGTACATAAATATCCAAACTTCTGATTCTCTTGAAATCATGGCCAACTGGCCTGTTTTTCATCATTGGTGAAATGGAGGGAAGGCTGCTCCCAGTGTTAAGGCCTGTGCTGCCCAGATTCCAACATGGCCACCTAGTCCTAGTATCATATCACCTGCCTCCTGGGGCCATGAGTTTGTGACAACTAGACTTCTAGCTCTCTTAAGATAAAGACTACTTTTGTCTTGATTAACTTTGACTTTGAAGCCTTTAGCCCAGAACCTAGCATACAGTTCTTCCTTGTACAGTTGTTGGATGACATAAAATACCTTCTGGATGCATATGAAATTTCCTCTAATACTGAAATCATGCAATTGAAGTACTACTCTGCCCTAAATCTTTGATTTAGCCTGGCATCATAGGTGCCCCTGATGTCTGCCATTAGACCCACTACCTAAAGCCAGTTGTATGTCCCTGAGCTGTGCCTGAAGTCTTCACTTTGCCATTTGACAACTTATCCTCCTAGAAATTTCCTCTCCAATGAAGACAGCAATGCATATCTCATGAAGTGACTAGGAAGATGACATGAAACCATGAATGTTGAGCATGGTGCCTAGTATCCATTTTCATGATGCTCTTAGCTGTTTTTTCTCCAAGTAGTGAGAGTTCTCCAACTTCTTAGATGTCCGTGAAGATCTGTTTGATTTTCCAGCCAAGCTTCAAGGAAGAGATTACAGTTCAGTTCTCTGCATTCTGAAAAGCTTCAAAGGCCACTCATCAAGGACACTGAAGAAGGTAAGATTTTATCAAGACCTTTGTGTTTTTTTCAGATCTTTTAGTGGTCTAAAGCAGAAAACTAGGGTAGGTCAGAGCATATATAACTAGGGGCTCCTGGTCACCACTACATGCTAAGAACCCAAACTTCTCTGAGTACCTGGAGCCAGGAAAGAAGCATGAAGTGGCTTGTGCTCCTCGGGCTGGTGGCCTTCTCAGAGTGCATAGTCAAGTAAGTACGGGGACTGTATGTTGCATCATATTCCTTTCTCGGATTTTTCTTTTCATTTGATTATTCTTCCACCCATCAAATTTAGAAGGGAATGGAATATTTCCCTAAGAGTCTTAAAAGTTCAACTATTACTTTTTGATAAGTAACTTGCTATAGGAACTGTGGATCCCAAGGTCTTATGTAGATTTTGGTTGTACAATCTTGGGGTCCAGTCATGTCATGACCTATTGAAAATGCAACTCCTTGCAACTGTTCAGTGCACAGTCTATGCAGATGTCGATGTGGTCCTGTGGAATAGCACTTTCTACATTTTATTCAACATGTCTTCTTTGTTCCCTGTCTACTTCAGTGTGTGTATTCCTATGTCTGCATCTCTGTATCACTATCATTTCTCTCTCCATCTCTTTGGAAGTCACTGGGAGTGTATTTCTCTTTGTGCTGTTTTCTTTTAATTTTTCATTTCACTCATTCTTCCTTCTCAAGCCTCTGAATTTTCCTTACTTGTTCCTTATGTCTTAGATTATTCTTTCAACTCTTTTTCTTTCAACTTGGAGAAAGATACACTGTTTTCTATACACTGCTTTCTGTCAGACAAGCAGTGTGACCACAGTCAACTCAGAAACTCTTGCATTTCAAATTGCTCCCTTGTAAAAGAAGATGAGTGCCCCTTCTACCTCCTTCCTTGAGGTTCTTTGAGAAGGAATGAATGGGATGGCAACAGCAATGCTAATAGCTGTCATTGTTGAGACTTCCTATTTATCAGGTACCTTATATCCGTCACTTCACTCATCCCCAAGATAATCTAATTGAAGGGTTTGTATTGTCACATTCCACCATTTTACTGAAGGGGAGACTGAGAAACCACATGGTCATATGGCTTACCCAAGATTGCAGAACAGAACCTGTATTCAAATCTATGTGTTTGCCATGGTATATGCATAAAATTCTGATAATAATTTGCCTCATAAAAATGATTAGAAAATACACAAGGCCATTACAATGTCCGTTATATCTTAACACTGACAGCTAATTGTAGCATCTTCATTGTTTTCTTTTTCAAATTCTCGGTGAAAGAATACCTCTAAGGAGAGTGAAGACCATGAGAAAAACCCTCAGTGGAAAAAACATGGTGAACAATTTCCTGAAGGAGCATGCTTACAGACTGTCCCAGATTTCTTTTCGTGGCTCAAATCTAACTATTCACCCTCTGAGAAATATCAGGGATGTGAGTATTTTGGGAGGATGGTGCTCCACAGTGCCCCTTGGTGCTCTATCCTAGCATGGGGCTCATCTGGAGGTGCCCGGTGGGATGGTGGGGTTGGGGTTCCTGCAGGAGGCAGAGACACTGGAAAACAAGAGCCCCACCGAGAGGAGAAGGCACTCTCATCCTCAACTTTTGGTTTTTGTGACTGGGCTGGGCAATTACCAGGTGGCAGGTAAATATCCATTTCTGTGTCAAACATGTGTCATTTGTTTGAGGGTGATTGTTCCTTCTGAACTAAGTGAGCTACTCAGTTACAGATGAAGAGTGAGCCATCACTGATCAAAAGTTAGAACCAACTGCAAAGCAATTGTGAATCCCCAGGTAGAGGAATTCAGTTCCCACAGATGCAAGAACAACAGCAGTGAACAGTTACTGAACCTGTATTCCATGTATGGTCATAGGAATCACTGTGGTTACTGTTTTTAGATGAGTAAAAGGGATTATTTTGTCTTCAAGATGACTTCAAGATGCCCATGCCAGCCTGAGAGATAGGCAAGGAGTAAATACATGTCAAATGAAAGGGTCAACTGTGTGCTGTTGATTGGATGTGATCTGAGTTTAGAGGGAGTGGCTGGGGTTGATCAGGAAGGACCTCCTGGAGAAGGGAGTGTGAAGTCTGGGATTGAAGAGGCTACAGAGCTTCTCAAATGAAGGCACCAGGACTTCCCAAGGTGTCCAGTAGTCCTGGAGGCCCAGTGGTTATGCCTCTGGGCTTCCCATGCAGGAGGTACCACTTCAACTCCTGGTCATAGAGTCAATATTCTGCATACAATGTAGCACAGGAAAAATATATCAAATGCAGATACCTCTGTGACCCAAGTCTGTGAGCTGCATGGTGGTTAGAAAGCGGTCTCAAGAGATATGTGACACCCAGAGGGAAGCATCAGTGTGGGAATAGAGGGTAGCCAGTTCTGCACTAACCCACTCCCTCCTTCTCCCTTTAGTTGGTCTACGTGGGCAACATCACCATTGGAACACCCCCTCAGGAATTCCAGGTTGTCTTTAGCACAGGCTCATCTGACTTGTGGGTGCCCTCCCTCTTTTGTACCATGCCAGCATGTTGTGAGTATAGACACCCCTTACCCAGACCATTCTTCACTTGCTCTGCTGCCCTGTTTCCATCCTTGGTACCTGATGGCACTCATCTCTTCTGTCTGCAGCTACACATGGCTGGTTCAGACAACATCGGTCTTCCACCTTCCAGCCTACCAATAAGACCTTCACCATCACCTATGGATCTGGGAGTGTGAAGGGATTTCTTGCTTATGACACAGTTCGGGTAACAGTGTGACAAATGCTGAGACAGGACTGGCTATGGCGTGACCACTGCTTGCAAAACAGATGCAGGATCATCTGGCAGGACCCCTCCTAGGCTAACTCCCATAGATATTGGCCATCTTATCCACAGGATCATGTCTCTGGGGAGGCAGTGCCCGTGGCGACACAGAGCAAACAGATTAGCTCACCCAGAGAGTGTCTTGAGGTGTGGACTTGCAGCTCCTCTGCCCATGAGCAGTTCAAGGTTCATTTTGCTGGGAGAGAGAAGAAGGGATAAAAGCACTCACTTCTATATTTGGACTGTTCCAGGCACTTTCAGGTGGTAACTGGTTTAATCCTGCAGCAAGCCCACACAGCAGTTACTCTGATTAGCTCATGAGATATATGAGGAAACTGAGGTGCGGACAGCAAGGGCCTTGCTGAGGGCACACATGTGGTAAAAGGTGGAGTTAGGCTGGTTTTTCAGGACTGCACTTGCTGTGGGGTGTTTGGGGACAGGATAAAACTGATCTGGGGACCCTGGGGGCAGTCAAGGGCTTCAGGTATCCAGAGTGGGAAACTGGAGGCCTGAGAAGTCAAGGGCCCTGATAAATGAGCTCTCACTCTAGAGGATCCTTGAGAGTCTAATAAACTTAAGACCTGCCTCCCCCAAAATACCTGAGTAGTTCCTCTCTTTCTCTTTCTCTCTCATGCACACTCACAGGAATATACACATATCCCCAAAAGTGAATTCCCCATTTCATAGAACCCTGCAAGCAAGATTGTGTTTTCGGCTTCTTTCTTCCTGGAAAGATGCAGAATCCACAGTACCTTACAGAGAATGCAGTCCATTCCTGTCATTAGGTCACAGTGATGCTAAATAGAAGGCTATTTTGCTCTTGACTGCTTTATCCTTAAGGTGGCACCAATGGGACCTGGCCTGACTTCTGGTTGCCCCACCTGTACAGAAGCCAAGAGGCCAATTTGACTGACTCTGGTGGTGTTTTTCAGAGGGGCTGACATTTTAAAATTCACAGCCTCTCAGAAATGGAACCAAAATTCCCCTCCTAGCTTGATAACCATCTGCGGGGCACTGAAGACAGAGCCCAGACTCAATTCTTCTCTGAGGATCTTATGGCAATGCATGCCAGCCCAGTTCTAGCCCCACTTTATGCATCTGTAAATGGGATCACTCTTCTCTCCCACAGATTGGGGACCTTGTAAGTTCTGATCAGCTATTTGGTCTAAGCACGGCGGAATACGGGTTGGAGGGCAAAATTTATGATGGTGTCTTGGGCTTGAACTACCCCAACGTATCGTTCTCTGAAGCCATCCCCATCTTTGACAACCTGAAGAATCAAGATGCCATTTCTGAGCCTGTTTTTGCCTTCTACTTGAGCAAGTAAGTCTGAGATGGACAATCCCTTTCTCCAAATTAGCTGTAAGATGCTTTCAGTTGCACAAAAATTATAGAACACTTGATAAAGAAGTATCCTGAGAGATAATCTAACCCAGGATAGCTATGGCCCCATGGCCCTACCTTGCTTCATCACTGGCTTTTATAAATAAAAGTTTATTGGAACAGAACCCTACTCCTGGGCTCAAGACCAGTAACTTGGTCTAGGGGGTGAGTGAGGAGGATGGTTAATGGTTGGCAACAGGAAACAAGTTGAAGGAAAGGCATTAGGATTTGCTTATGAATTTGATAAGGAAGGAAGGAGAAGGATGGTGGATATCTTTCCTTCCTCATTAGCATTTCACTGGGAGCCCAGGACTAGCTATCCAATTTGTGCAGCCAGTAAGAAATGAAAGTGTGGTACACAAAAGTGTGGGATCACTTGTTCAAGAAATATTAGGCATTTCAAGTCAGGGAGAGCAGAGGTGAGGTCCCTTCTGAGTGTGGGGCCCTTTGGACAGTAGAGGTCACAGGCCAGTAAAGCCAACTCTGGGTGACCTGAACCCATATCCTTAGAACTCCCAGGCCTTGATTTTCCTGAAAAATGACAAGATGGACAAGGGGAAGCCAAAGCACTTCAGCACCCTGTTCTCTGAGGGTGTCTGAGCACTCNTGGTGTTTTTCAGAGGGGCTGACATTTTAAAATTCACAGCCTCTCAGAAATGGAACCAAAATTCCCCTCCTAGCTTGATAACCATCTGCGGGGCACTGAAGACAGAGCCCAGACTCAATTCTTCTCTGAGGATCTTATGGCAATGCATGCCAGCCCAGTTCTAGCCCCACTTTATGCATCTGTAAATGGGATCACTCTTCTCTCCCACAGATTGGGGACCTTGTAAGTTCTGATCAGCTATTTGGTCTAAGCACGGCGGAATACGGGTTGGAGGGCAAAATTTATGATGGTGTCTTGGGCTTGAACTACCCCAACGTATCGTTCTCTGAAGCCATCCCCATCTTTGACAACCTGAAGAATCAAGATGCCATTTCTGAGCCTGTTTTTGCCTTCTACTTGAGCAAGTAAGTCTGAGATGGACAATCCCTTTCTCCAAATTAGCTGTAAGATGCTTTCAGTTGCACAAAAATTATAGAACACTTGATAAAGAAGTATCCTGAGAGATAATCTAACCCAGGATAGCTATGGCCCCATGGCCCTACCTTGCTTCATCACTGGCTTTTATAAATAAAAGTTTATTGGAACAGAACCCTACTCCTGGGCTCAAGACCAGTAACTTGGTCTAGGGGGTGAGTGAGGAGGATGGTTAATGGTTGGCAACAGGAAACAAGTTGAAGGAAAGGCATTAGGATTTGCTTATGAATTTGATAAGGAAGGAAGGAGAAGGATGGTGGATATCTTTCCTTCCTCATTAGCATTTCACTGGGAGCCCAGGACTAGCTATCCAATTTGTGCAGCCAGTAAGAAATGAAAGTGTGGTACACAAAAGTGTGGGATCACTTGTTCAAGAAATATTAGGCATTTCAAGTCAGGGAGAGCAGAGGTGAGGTCCCTTCTGAGTGTGGGGCCCTTTGGACAGTAGAGGTCACAGGCCAGTAAAGCCAACTCTGGGTGACCTGAACCCATATCCTTAGAACTCCCAGGCCTTGATTTTCCTGAAAAATGACAAGATGGACAAGGGGAAGCCAAAGCACTTCAGCACCCTGTTCTCTGAGGGTGTCTGAGCACTTAGGTGGCTGGAGGTCCAGGGTGTCTTCAGAAGACATAGTGGGTGGAGCCCAGCAAGAGATTCAGCTTCTAACCTCCTCTGTGCCACTCATTAGCCAGTTACAGACCTCAGTGTGATCTCAATCTCTCCTAGATGCTATTTCTGCATCTGCACATGGGGACCTTATTGGGGCCTTGATGGGTGGACAAGCACAGCTCTCAGACAGTGCTGTTGCTACCGTCCTCCAAGATTCTCCCCCTCCCTTCTCCCTACAGAGACAAGCGGGAGGGCAGTGTGGTGATGTTTGGTGGGGTGGACCACCGCTACTACAAGGGAGAGCTCAACTGGGTACCATTGATCCAAGCAGGCGACTGGAGAGTACACATTGACTGGTAAGCCTCTCCCTCTGAGGATCAGCCCAAGTGATGCTCCCACTACTGTACATGGACACAGGCAGACACACACAAATGCATTCTCAGACACACAGTCACCCAGACATATACACCACCCACAATGACACAGACAGACACACAAACACATGGAAACACACAAGCAGACATATAAACATACACAGAGACACATAAAAACATGCATAGCTAGTCAGAGACACACAAACNAGACATATACACCACCCACAATGACACAGACAGACACACAAACACATGGAAACACACAAGCAGACATATAAACATACACAGAGACACATAAAAACATGCATAGCTAGTCAGAGACACACAAACTCACACAGAGACACATACAAACACATGTACAGACAAACACACAAGCACACAGACATACAAACAACCCATTGGGTCATAACCCCAGGCCTCCTGAGCAAGGCCCTGCCCATGGCCCTAAAAGGGTCCAGAGAGGTCTGTGCAGCTTAGAGAGGGCTGCACCCATTGCCCTTTGAGGTGTGGAACAGGGTTAGAGGACTCAGGTCTGTGACATTGTATAGGAGACGGGGATCAAGACCATCCCCATGGAAAAGAAATGCGAAAAAGCAAAATGGCTGTCTGTGGAGGCCTTACAAATAGCTGTGGAAAAAAGAGAAGCAAAAAA
>SJYW01007345.1:14775-53074 GCA_006410735.1 Raphicerus campestris
ACTGGAATTCCATCACCTCCACTAGCTTTGTTTGTTGTGATGCTGTCTAAGGCCCACTTGACTTCACATTACAGGATGTCCGGCTCTAGATGAGTGATCACACCATCGTGATTATCTGGGTTGTGAAGATTTCTTTCGTACAATTTTTCTGTGTATTCTAGCCACCTCTTCTTAATATCTTCTGCTTCTGTTATGTCCAGACCATTTCTGTCCTTTCTTGAGCCCATCTTTGCATGAAATGTTCCCTTGGTATCTCTAATTTTCTTGAAGAGATCTCTAGTCTTTCCCATTCTGTTGTTTTCCTCTATTTCTTTGCACTGATCACTGAAGAAGGCTTTCTTCTCTCTTCTTGCTATTCTTTGGAACTCTGCATTCAGATGCTTATATCTTTCCTTTTCTCCTTTGCTTTTTGCCTCTCTTCTTTTCACAGCTATTTGCAGCCTTTTTGCTTTTCTGCATTTCTTTTCCATGGGGATGGTCTTGATCCTTGTCTCCTGTACAATGTCACGAACCTCATTCCACAGTTCATCAGGCACTCTATCTATCAGATCTAGGCCCTTAAATCTATTTCTCATTTCTACTGTATAATCATAAGGGATTTGATTTAGGTCAGACCTGAATGGTCTAGCGGTTTTCCCTACTTTCTTCAATTTAAGTCTGAATTTGGTAATAAGGAGTTCATGATCTGAGCCATAGTCAACTCCTGGTCTTGTTTTTGTTGACTGTATAGAGCTTCTCCATCTTTGGCTGCAGAGAATATAATCAATCTGATTTCGGTGTTGACCATCTGGTGATGTCCATTTGTAGAGTCTTCTCTTGTGTTGTTGGAAGAGGGTGTTTGCTATGACCAGTGCATTTTCTTGGCTAAACTCTATTAGTCTTTGCCCTGCTTCATTCCCCATTCCAAGGTCAAATTTGCTTGCTGCTCCAGGCGTTTCTTAACTTCCTACTTTTGCATTCCAGTCCCCTATAATGAAAAGGCAGGGAAGGCAATGGCACCCCACCCCAGTACTCTTGCCTGGAAAATCCAAAGGACGGAGGAGGCTGGTGGGCTGCAGTCCATGGGGTCGCTGAGTCGGACACGACTGAGTGATTTCACTTTTACTTTTCTCCTTCATGCATTGGAGAAGGAAATGGCATCCCACGCCAGTGTTCTTGCCTGGAGAATCCCAGGGATGGGAGAGCCCAGTAGGCTGCTGTCTATGGGGTCGCACAGAGTCGGACACGACTGAAGCGACTTAGCACCATAATGAAAAAGACATCTTTTGGGGGTGTTAGTTCTAAAAGGTCTTGTAAGTCTTCATAGAAAAGAAGCCCCCTGCAAAGATCCTCCTGTCAAGTAGGACATTCCAGGGACCTGAAAATTACCTCCTAGTAGCCCAGGGCAAAGGCTAGACCTCTCTCAAGGTAAGGTTAGTTCCTCACTACACAAGTATGATGACCTCCCTGCCTCTGCCCATACTTATCACTGAAATTCAAAACGATAATACCAACAGTGGCCAATCTTATATCATCTAAAAGTGTGCCAGAGTCAAACTCATACTAGTTCACAAAAACTGTTAAATATTTAGGAATTCTGTCAACTAGTTGTTAAACACAGTCATTATACAAAGTTTAATTACATAAACTTATGTATAAGTTGGCCAAAAAGGTTTTTAAACCCAAACGAACTTTTTAGCCAACCCAATATATAAATTGGGCTTCCGTGGTGGCACAGTGATTAAAAAATATGCCTGCAATTCAGAAGACTCGGGTTTTATCCCTGGATCTGGAAGAACACCTGGAGAAGGAAATGGCAACCCACTCCATTATAGTTGCCTGGGAAATCCCATGGACAGAGGAGCCTGGTGGGCTATGGTCCAACAGGATCGCAAAAGTCAAACACAATTTAGTGATTGAAAGAACAACAACAAATATATAAATTAGATTAAACACAAAGGTAATAAATGTTCAAAATTCATCCTTTTCTAATTATTTTACTATATTATACTATTATATGCTCTTGATCTTATTTACGTCTAGTGTAACTATATGGTGAAAATTCTGTAGAATCTCATGTTACTACTCATCTCTTACTATCTCTGTGTGCAGTGGTGTCCCATTGGTAGCATGAAATTAACCATGGTTAAAATATTTACACCATGAAATTCAGCAAATGCTAGGAATCAGACTTTTTTGGATACTCTTTGATTTTGAGAAGCATCTTTCTGCTGATCCAACTATTACTAGAGCTGTTATAAGTATTCTGTAGGTTGTAATAACATTGGGATAAATTTCTGATAAATTACTTCAAAACATACTATTTCTAGAGCTGATGAGTCTGATGGAATAATTTTTCTAAAAAATTAACTCTTCATACAAATGTCTGTTATAAGTCTGAATTTAATTTTATGTTTCCTCTGACATTACCTGTAAATTGCAGAGGTTATACAAGAAACCAGAAATGACTTAAAATAAATTTTTTAATTTTATATTGGAGTATGGCTGATTAGGGGCTTCCCTGATGGCTCAGATGGCAAAGAATCTGCCTACAATGCAGGAGACTGTGGTTTGATCCCTGGGTCAGGAAAGTTCTCTGGAGAAGGGGATGGCAACCCACTCCAACATTCTTGCCTGGACAGTTCCATGGACAGAGGAGCCTGGCAGGCTAGTCCTTGGGGTCATGAAGAGTCAGACATGACTGAACATCTAATACACACACACACACACACACACACACACACACACACACACACGGCTGATCAACAATTTGATGATAGTTTCAGGTGGACAGCAAAGGGACTCAGCCATGTATATTAGTGACTTTTTGATTTGTAAATAATTAAAATGTGAAATACAAATGTATGCAAATAAAATTTCATTCATATGAAAAATTGTCTTTTTGTTATGTACAATAGTCTTACATTTTAATTTCCATTTCTAATACTGTGGATATATGCTTTGCAATGGTGTGGCAGTTTTCAACTAGAGATCCTAGGCTCTGAAATCTAGTGAGTATCTCATATGCTTTATTGTAATGGATGTGTGTATGCTTTTGTCTTGTAATTTGTTGACAAAAGTTATTGCCTGAAAGACAGAAATTGGAAGATCACAGATAATTTTTTATACTCTTTAGTTTTAATTCTGTGCAGATGCCACAGTTGTATTGCAGGAATTGAAAGGAAAGCCAGTTTACCTCCATGAGGAGCCCCTCCTGTCTCCTGGGGCTAGTTTGGAACTAGGTCTGGGTGCAGGCATTCCTCAGATCACTTGGCAACCCTGTTCCCCCATTTGCCCTGCCAGGTGCTGAGTCAGCTTCTTAGGGAGCATGCTGCCTGTGCTGCCGTAGCCCAGGGGTAGTAGGTAGATATATTTCCATTTTCTTTTTTTCCTATTTTCCTGCATTTTCTTCAAGAACAGAAGAAATAGGTAATAGATAATAGTTAAATAAATTTACAGGTAATAGTTAAATAACTAGCCAACAAAAATTTATTTTTTGATGTAAATTATGTTATCAGCTCTTTTCTTGAATATTTTGCATTTGTCCTGCCAACTAAAGAATGTTGCTCACCACCCAGTTCTAGAAAAAAAAGATCAAGTTATTAGCCATTGTAGTTGCTGACCTACAAATCACCTTGAAAAGAATTCAGGGTGAAGCTCAGGATGAGGCACTCTGTGTTCTGAGAAAACTGGCAGAACTGGTCTCAGAAAGTTGGATATTTTTAGGAGAACATTCAATAGACCAAGATTCTTGCATCTTCCCATACTTAGAAAAGCACTAAAACTATTGACTGAGATATCTGTTCCTTGTGACTAGCGGTAACCTTCTACAAAGATCTGTGCTTGATTGCACATACTCCTTTTTTAAATTGATGCCTTTTAATTTTTATTTACTTTTTGTAATTAATTTTTTATTGGAGTTAGTTGATTTACGATGCTTTGTTAAGTTTCTGCCATACAGCAAAGTGAATTAGTTAAAAATGCACATATATCTACTGTTTTTAAGATTCTATTCCCATACAGTTCATTACAGAGTATTGAATAGAGTTCCCTGTACTACTCAGTAGGTTCTTACTAGTTATCTGCTCTATATATAGTAGTGTGTATATCTCCATCCTAATCTCCCAATTAGCCCTCCCCCTACTTTACTCTCTGGTGATTACAAGTTTGCTTTCTACATTTCTGACTCAACTTCTCTTCTGTAAACAGGTTCATTTGTACCATTTCTTTAGATTCCATATATGTGATATCATATTTGTCTTCTAGGTCTGACTTACTCCTTTGCACATACACCTTTGCCAAAAATCACATGTATGTGGACTTCCTCCCCCACACCCCCCATCTCCCACTCCACCTAACCTGAGCAGTTCCTCAGAACTATCTGGGAGTATAGTCCTCAGTAAGTTCCCAGATGAAACTAAAACCCATAGCTCTCACATTGTGAGTCTTCACTTCCATCAACAGTTTCTTTCTATCTGGGTTCCTGAACAGGGTGTAATGTGCAAAACAGCACAATGGGCAGTCTTTTGAAATTTATTTTATAAATTATCTACTTGTCTTTGATTTACTTTTAGTTGTTAGGTGTGTCCTATGTGTCCATAGTCTTTCAGAACTATGGTTCACGTTAACTTTCCTGAGTGACTTAATCTGTATGAGCCTTAGAGAAGCCCTTTGTAATAATTTATGTTTTAAACTGCTCTNTTATAATGAAAAGGCAGGGAAGGCAATGGCACCCCACCCCAGTACTCTTGCCTGGAAAATCCAAAGGACAGAGGAGGCTGGTGGGCTGCAGTCCATGGGGTCGCTAAGAGTCGGACACGACTGAGTGATTTCACTTTTACTTTTCTCCTTCATGCATTGGAGAAGGAAATGGCATCCCACTCCAGTGTTGTTGCCTGGAGAATCCCAGGGATGGGAGAGCCCAGTAGGCTGCCGTCTATGGGGTCGCACAGAGTCGGACACGACTGAGGCGACTTAGCACCATAATGAAAAAGACATCTTTTGGGGGTGTTAGTTCTAAAAGGTCTTGTAGATCTTCATAGAAAAGAAGCCCCCTGCAAAGATCCTCCTGTCAAGTAGAACGTTCCAGGGACCTAAAAATTACCTCCTCGTAGCCCAGGGCAAAGGCTAGACCTCTCTCAAGGTAAGGTTAGTTCCTCACTACACAAGTATGATGACCTCCCTGCCTCTGCCCATACTTATCACTGAAATTCAAAACGAGAATACCAACAGTGGCCAATCTTATATCATCTAAAAGTGTGCCAGAGTCAAACTCATACTAGTTCACAAAAACTGTTAAATATTTAGGAATTCTGTCAACTAGTTGTTAAACACAGTCATTATACAAAGTTTAATTACATAAACTTATACCTATGTATAAGTTGGCCAAAAAGGTTTTTAAACCCAAACGAACTTTTTGGCCAACCCAATATATAAATTGGGCTTCCGTGGTGTCACAGTGATTAAAAAATATGCCTGCAGTTCAGAAGACTCGGGTTTTATCCCTGGATCTGGAAGAACACCTGGAGAAGGAAACGGCAACCCATTCCATTATAGTTGCCTGGGAAATCCCATGGACAGAGGAGCCTGGTGGGCTATGGTCCAACAGGATTGCAAAAGTCAAACACAATTTAGCGACTGAAAGAACAACAACAAATATATAAATTAGATTAAACACAAAGGTAATAAATGTTCAAAATTCATCCTTTTCTAATTATTTTACTATATTATACTATTAATATGCTCTTGATCTTATCTACGTCTAGTGTAACTATATGGTGAAAATTCTGTAGAATCTCATGTTACTACTCATCTCTTACTATCTCTGTGTGCAGTGGTGTCCCATTGGTAGCATGAAATTAACCATGGTTAAAATATTTACACCATGAAATTCAGCAAATGCTAGGAATCAGACTTTTTTGGATACTCTTTGATTTTGAGAAGCATCTTTCTGCTGATCCAACTATTACTAGAGCTGTTATAAGTATTCTGTAGGTTGTAATAACATTGGGATAAATTTCTGATAAATTACTTCAAAACATACTATTTCTAGAGCTGATGAGTCTGATGGAATAATTTTTCTAAAAAATTAACTCTTCATACAAATGTCTGTTATAAGTCTGAATTTAATTTTATGTTTCCTCTGACATTACCTGTAAATTGCAGAGGTTATACAAGAAACCAGAAATGACTTAAAATAAATTTTTTAATTTTATATTGGAGTATGGCTGATTAGGGGCTTCCCTGATGGCTCAGATGGCAAAGAATCTGCCTACAATGCAGGAGACTGTGGTTTGATCCCTGGGTCAGGAAAGTTCTCTGGAGAAGGGGATGGCAACCCACTCCAACATTCTTGCCTGGACAGTTCCATGGACAGAGGAGCCTGGCAGGCTAGTCCTTGGGGTCANAAAAATGGTGTCCTAGAGTCATATAAGCTTTTAGTCAGTGCAAGAATTTTTGCTTCTTTTTGTTTTTTCCTACTCTTCTTTCTTTTTAGATCATCAAAACTCCTAGGGATTTTGGAAGGATGAGAATAATACGGTGAATTTTGTATTTAAACTTGTCTATCTGGATGTGTCAAATTCCAGGTAACCAATATTACATAGCAATAAAAATTCACAAGGTCCATTGAAGAGTTCACAAATATTTCAAACATGAAGAAATTCTACTAAACCTCATCACAACGGTATACTTATCTTATTTATATATTATAATTAGCAATATTAAAAAAAACAACAACACGAAAACAACCTTTCAGAGAAACTGTAAGATGGAGAGCCAAAGCCAGAGGCCTTAAAGCAGTTTGGTGTTTGTTTTGAATCCTACCGACTTAGCAGGAAGAGTTCAAATACACTTACAGAGTAGGAAGTAATAATCAGACCCAAGTGATCCACTCATATGGGGACAAAAAGTAATTTGCTTGGCATCTCCCAGATTGTTTTAAGAACCTCAGTCAAAAACAAATGAGGAGAAATGTTTCAGAAGCCAACTTGGCTCCCAAACCCAAACTCGAACATGAGACTTTTTATAAAGGCGAGCAGAGGAATAGGGAGTAAAGAAAAACAGCCGGTGAACAAACCTGCGCAGAGTGGGCAGGAAGCCCACCTCAGGCAGACCCTCTCCGGTTTTCAGAAAGACGTTTCGGAAGCTCTATTTCCCTACGGTTTCCACCCCCGCCCAGAGGCTGCAACCGCGGGACGCGGGCAGTGGGGAAAGAAAGACCGGGAAGAAGACGGGGAGGCGGAGACGGGACAGGAGAGCGGAGCCGGACGGAGAGCGTGGCCCGGGGGCTGCTGCTGTTGTCCGGGGTGCTGAAAAGCCGGGACGTCCCGGGCGGCGGCGGCCACGTCCCTCTCCCGGAGCGCGGGCGGGGGTTCCGGCTGCGCACCTGCTAAGCCCGTCCTGGCCCGGGGCCCGGAGGTGCCCGCCGGGGAGGTCCCCCCCAGCAGACCCTTAATGGGGAAATGATGAGGGGCAGAGGGCATCGCGGGCACAGCGCAGAGGACCCTGGTGCCCCTTCCCCGCCGCTCCGGGCGGCCCCACGCCGCGACCTCTCCACCTGCACACGGACTCTCGCCGCCTCTTAAAGCCGAGCCAGCAGGCTGAGCGCTAGACCAGCCGGGCGCGGGCGGAGGGTGCGGGGCGTGGGGGGGAAAGCGGCGCCGGTCCCGGGATTGGGGGGTGGAGGCGATGGCGAGCGGGGCATGCGCAGTGGGGCGGAGGAGGTGGCGATGGCCCGGGGAGGCGGGGGGGCTGCTGTTTATCTGCAGCTGGGCCAACTCGGCGGCGCAGGCGGCGGCGGAGCGCGGGACGCCAGCGGCCGGTCCAGCTGCCGCCGGCCATGCCCGAGCTCATCTCCCGGCAGCTGCCGCGCACCGTCCGGGCCCCGGCCGGGGAGGATGCCAGACACCCGGGAGAGACCAGGACAGCGGCGGCGGCGCGATGGTGGTGACCAGCTCTGCCCGAGGCGGCGGCGGGGACCGCGCGCCCTCCCGGCGGCGGGACTGCGGACTCGCGCCGGCCGGAGCCGCGGCGCTGCTGGCTGGGGCGAGCTGCCTGTGCTACGGCCGCTCCCTGAGGGGCGAGTTCGTGCACGACGACGTGTGGGCGATAGTCAACAACCCCGACGTGCGGCCCGGAGCCCCGCTGCGCTGGGGCATCTTCTCCAACGATTTCTGGGGCAAGGGCATGGCCGAGAACACCAGCCACAAGTCTTACCGGCCGCTCTGCGTCCTCACCTTCAAGTGAGTCCCTCACCCTGGGCTCGCAGCCGCCTTTCTCCTCACCCTCTACCGGGCTGGGAGAAGTTGAGGGATCCGCTTGGGGGTGGGGGGCGTTTCTTTTCTTTCTGCCCCTTGCCCTCCGCGCCTCCCTGCTCTCCAGGTTGCCCACGCCCCTCTGCTTGTTGACCTCGGCCCCGCTTCTCTGGGCTCCCGGGGCGGCTCGGAAGGCGCGGGCTGCGAGTTGGGATCGAGTTTTTGGAGAGTCTTCGCTCTGAGCGGGCTGGTCTCTGGGGCCAGGGCTGGAGGGGGCGTGGAGCCGCCCCCGCACACTCACTCCGGTGGGGCTGGGGCCAAGTGAGACCAGAGCGCGCCCGACGAGGCGGTGGCTGTAGTGGTGAAGCTCCCAAGTTGAGCATTTCTCGGCGGTTTGGGGGCAGCTTTTCAGATGGGAGTTAGCTCCTTAGCAGCCCTGAGCTGCCAGGGCGCGGGGGTTTGGGGAAGAAAGGACCGCGGGCAGAAGCTCTCTCCCGACCTGCATGCAGCCTTGACTTGACTGTTCCTGGAGTCTCTCGGATCTTTGGGAAGAGCTCCAGATTTAGACTTTAAAAGATGCAAAGCAAAGGAGGGCAGAAAAACGTGGGGTCCTCTGGGGATCCCGGCGTCCCAGTCGAAGTAGTTTTTCTTTTACAACCTCAGAGTCATGATTCAGCATTTCAAGTGTGTTGAGGTGCAAAGGGAGTCAGATTTTTGAAGGGTGGAGTATTTTCTTGAATTTAAAAAGAGGGCTAGCTTCAGATGGGAGGGGAGAAGGGCTGATTCCAGGGAGTGCTGGCTCCTATGTCATGAGCTTGACTCAACCCATTATGATTTGGCTCAGTATTTAAGCTTATAATGTGCTGGACAAAACTGTTGAAATAATTTTGGTTCAGTATCATCAGCGTTTTAAGCCTTCTCCAACGGGTGTAATATGAACCCGTCCTCATGGTACTGGTCATATGAGACAGGGTAAGCAGCTTGAAAAGCCTGCTCAGATCGGGAGGCCCAGGTCTCTTGACAGGTGGCTGATGACTTAGAAAAGGAAACCAGAGCGATTGGACTTAATTCTTCCACTGAAAGTTGAATGTTCAGGAGGGTAAGGAAATCCCACATTTGACTCTGAAGATTATTTTATGAACATTTATCCTATTGGAAAGTGGTCTTGTTTCTTAGTTGAAAGATAACCTCAGCTACTAAGTTGCTCATTCCTTTTTTTCCCTAAATGTTTTTTAAAATGGCACATTCTCAGGTGGCACAATGTGTGTAACTTCTAAGCCGACCTGCTTTTCATTTATTACAGAGAGAGTTGTTGGTTACTTTAAGGTGTGGAAGTTCACAGCAGGAGGTGTGCTGGGCTTATACCAGTCATGAGAGACTGCCTAGGTCCCTCCTTTGAATGTTTTTGATATGAAAAGTGAAGTGGAGTGAAAGTCACTCAGTCCTATCCAACTGTTTGTGACCCCATGGACTGTACATGGAATTCTCCAGGCCAGAATACTGGAGTGGGTAGCCTTTCCCTTCTCCAGGAGATCTTCCCAACCCAGGGATTGAACCCAGGTCTCCCGCATTGCCAGTGGATTCTCGACCAGCTGAGCCACAAGGGAAGCCCATATACAAAGGTCAGGGTCACATGCCTGTGCCCAGCTGGTGGAGAGAGACAAGTGTCTTCACTTCTTGGCTTTCTAAAAAATTTGTTTAAAATTCATGCAGGAAAAAATAAATAAATAAAATTCATGCAAGAAGTGGCAGGAGCAGAAGACAGAGGAGGGGAGGAAAGGAGTAGACAGTGAGGGAAGACCATTGATGAAGAGGAAAACAGGCATTGAGCAGAACAGGGGCTAAGGAGAAGAACTGAGGGGGCAGAGGGCAGCTTCACTTGTGATACTCACTGGTTAGAAAAAGCAGTCTGGTTGCTAAGATGCATTGCTCTTTGTAGAGTATATCTTACTGGCTGTGTAAGATTTACTGTTTTTTTTTTTTTTTAAGATAATTGAGTTGCAAATCTAGAGTGCAACAGAGCACTAACTAGAAAGGAATAGTGCCTCTTCAGAAAGATAAATTCAACTAATCTTTCTGTTCTTACAGGCATTGATTTGAAGAAGTTGTGGAGACTTTCTCATCATAGTCCCCTGAGGTGCAACTGCATATTCTAGTGCAATAGTGCAGTAGTGTGATAGTATGAGGCTGGGCATGTATAAAGGATGATCTTAACAGTGTTAGGCCAACACAACTCTGAAGATTGTTTTGAAGAAGAACAGAAAAATCACATCTATTAACTATTTAGCGTGAATCAAGCATTGGTCTAGGAACTTTACATAGGTCATGTCTTTATGATTTTTAATTTAGGTAATAGGGCTTCCCAGGAGGCTCAGTGGTAAAGAATCCACCTGCCAATGCAGGAGGCACAAAAGACTCGAGTTCGATCCCTGGGTCAGGAAGATGCCCTGGAGAAGGAAACAACAACCCACTCCAGTATTCTTGTCTGGGAAATCCCATGGGCAGAGGAGCCTGCTGAGCGAGAGTCACGTGAGATCATAAAGGGTTGGACAGGACTGAGCACACAAGCACAATTGGTAAAAATACAAAGTGGCCTTTGAGATATGTGCAAGCTGTCTCACTTGCATCTTAACCTTTTTAAGGAAAAATTTTCAAAATTTAAAGCCATTTAATTAATAGCTAATTAATTAATATTGACATCTAACATGAGATCTACCATCTTAACAAGTTTTTGAGAGCACTATATAGTATTTCAACTGTAGGTGCAATGTTGCACAGCAACTCTCTAGCACTTATTCCTCTAGTATAATTGAAACTAGGTACCTGTCAAAAAGCAACTCCTGATGCTGCTCTCACCTCACCCTGCCCTGGGCAACCAGCATCTTAGTATCTGTTTCTATGAGCTTGACTATTTCAGGGACCTCACATAAGTGGACTCCTGAGGCTGGCTTATTTCATGTAGCATAATACACCCCAAGGTCTTCTGTGTTGTTGCACATTGCAAGATTTCCACCTTTTTAAGGCTGAATAGTATTACATCATGTATATATCACTTTTCCTCTTTCCATTCATCTGATGATGGACACTTGATTTGTTTTTTATCTTGATTATTGTGAATAATGCTGTAGTGAACACAGGAATACATATATGTTTTCAAAGTCAAAATTTCGGTTCTTTTGGATATAGACCCAGAAGAGAGATTGCTGAATCATAGGAACCTCTATCCTGTTTTCCATAGTGGCTGTACCATTTTACTTTCTTACCAATAGTGTACGAATGTTCCCAATGCTTCACATCTTTACTGATGCTTAACTTTTGTTTGTTTGTTTTCATAAAAATGAATCTAACAGGAATGAAGTGGTATCTCATTGTGGTTTTGATTTGCATGATTAAAGCACAATTTGCATGATTAGTGATGTTAAGCATCTTTCCCTCTACCTATTGGCCATTCGTATGTCTTCTTTGGAGAAATGTCTATTCAAGTTGTTCTTTGCCCATTTTTAAAATCAAATTATTTAATTTATTTTGTTTTAAGTTGTAGAAATTCCTTATATATTTTAGTTATTAATAACATGTCTGATATTTGGTTTGCAAAAATTTTGTGCTATTCTGTACATTGTCTCTTCACTCTTGATTTGTTTCCTTTATTCTGCAAAGCTTCTTTAGTTTGATATAGTCCCACTTGTCTAATTTTTGCTTTTATTGTTTGTACTTTTGTTATCATATCTAACAAACCATTGCCAAACCTAGCATCATGAGTTTTTCCTCTGTATTTTTCTTGTAGGAGTTTTATAGTTTCAGGTCTTATATTTAAATTTTTACTATATTTTTTAGTTGAAATTTGTATATGTTGTAAGAGTCTAATTTTATTCATTTGTATGTGGTTAGCCAGTTTTCCCAATATCATTTATTGAAGACTATCCTTTCCCCATTGCATATTCTTGGAACCCTTGTCAAGGGACCATATATACATGGGTTAATTTCTCTGTTCTTTTCCATTGATCTGTAAGTCTGTTTTTATGCCAGTACTGCACTAATTACTGTAGCATTGGAATATATTTTGAAGTCAGGAAGTGTGGTGCCTCCAGTTTTGTTCCTGTTGATCAAGATTGCTTTTTATATTCAGGATTATTTGATTCAATATAAAATTTATGATTTTTTCTTTTTCTGTAAAAAATGCCTTGAGATTTTGACAGGGATTACATTGAATCTATAATATATGAACAATATTAAGTCTTCCCACTTATGAACATGGCATGTCTTTCCATTTATTTATGTCTTAATTTCTTTCATCAGTGATTTGTAGTTTTAAGTGTGTAAGTCTTTCGTCTCCTTGGTTAAATTTGCTGCTGCTACTCAGCGGCTTCAGTCATGTCCAGCTCTTTGTGACCCCATGGATTATAGCCCGCCAGGCTCCTCTGTCCATAGAATTTTCCCTCCAAGAATGCTGGAGTGAGTTACCATGCCCTCCTCCAGAAGATCTTCTTCCCATGTCTCCTGCATTGTAGGCAAATATTACCACTAAGGAAACCGCTTTCGTTAATTTTATTCCTCAGTATTTCATTCTTTTTGTTGCTATAGTAAGTGGGATTTTTTCCCCCTTAATTTTGGATAGTTTATTATTGTGTGTGCTTAGATGTTCAGTCGTGTTTGACTCTTTGTGACCCCATGGACTGTACTGCAGCTTGCCAGACTCCTGTATCCGTGGGGCTTCTCCAGGCAAGAATAGTGGAGTGGGTTGCCATGCCCTCCTCCAGGAGTTTATTATTAGTGTATGGAAATACAGATGGTATTTTATGCTGATTTTTGTATTCTGTAACTTTACTGAATTATATTAGTTCTGAATTATATTAGCATCTTTAGGGTTGTCCATATATGAGATCATGTCATCTGTAAACAGAGATAATTTTATTCTTCCTTCCTGATGTAGATCCCCTTTATTTCTTTTCCTTGCGTAAGTGCTCTACCTAGGACTTCCAGTTCTGTGCTAAATAAAAGTGACAGGAGTGGTCATTTATACCTTGTTCCTAATCTTAGAAGAAAAGTTTTCAGTTTTTTGCTGTTGGCTATAATGTTTCCAGGTTTTGGGTATTGCAAATAAAGTTGCTACAAACATTCATTTGCAGAGTTTTATGTGAACATAGATTTTATTTCTCTAGGGTAAATGTCCGGAGAAGGCAATGGCACCCCACTCCAGTACTCTTGCCTGGAAAATCCCATGGACGGAGAAGCCTGATGGGCTGCAGTCCATGGGGTCGCAAAGAATCGGACGTGACTGAGTGACTTCACTTTCAGTTTTCACTTTCATGCATTGGAGAAGGAAATGGCAACCCACTCCAGTGTTCTTGCCTGGAGAACCCCAGGGACAGGGGAGCCTGGTGGGCTGCCGTCTCTGGGGTTGCTGAAGTGACTTAGCAATAGCAGCAGCAGGGTAAATGTCAGGAGTACAATTGCTGGGTCACGTGGTAGCTACATGTTTAGTTTTTTGAGAAAGTGACAAACTGTTTTCCATCCCATCTCATCAGCAGTGTATGTGTTATCCAGCTTCTCTACTTCCTCACCAGTTTTTTGTCTTTGTTTTTTATTGTAGCCATTCTGATAGGTGTGTAGTGACATGTCATTGTGCTTTTAATTGGCTCTAATGGCTGACTGATGGTGTTAAAGATTTTTTTCATGTGTCTATTTGACTTTTGTATATCCTCTTTGTTAAAATTTCTCTTCATATTTTTGTCAGTTTTCTAAATAGATTTTTTAAAATGTTGAGTTTTACAATTTCTTAATATATTCTGTATATAAATTCTTTGTCAGGATTTCCTTCTACTCTATAGTTTGTTTTTCCTTCATCTTCGCGAGTTTTTTCCCAGTGCAAATCTCAAACTGATTTATTTCATTAAAGGTAATTTGTTATCTTCGAATAAGTGAATGAATGTCACACATACTGACAGATAGAAATTCCCTTATAGTAAATGCTACATAAATTTATTTATAAAGAAGTGCAATGCTTGTTATCAAAAAGGTGCTTGCTTGTATAGAAATATATTAATACTAATTACAGTTTTTCTTATGTAAGAAATGGGTAGAAGTTGAAGTGGGGAAGTGGATTATTATAGAGTGTCTACTTTGACCAGTTTGGGGGTCCAAGCACAATGGAAGATGAAGGCAACTTCCCAAGATGCAGTGGCTTTGTACCGTATCAGTTTTGTTAACTGGAACCTCATCTTAGAAATTTCTTTCCTGTGCTGTACTGGGTTAGAGGCGGACAGGAAAAATTTGTGAAAGTGAAATGACTGTGTTACCAAAATGCAGTCCTGCTGCTCTGCTCATTGGTAGAAAGCCAATACTTGAGAGACAAGGTTGGTGGAAAGGAAAGTTTGCTTAATCTTGGAGGCAGCAACTAGAAGAGAGGGTGGACCCATGTCCAAAGGCTGACTCTTCACTGACAATTATTGGACAAGGGTTTTTAAAGGGGCATTTCAGGGGTGTATAGGTGGAGGGAGGTGGCTACTTGTAGAAATAGCACAGTCAGCTTTGATAGTCAGTCATCTTGAAACTAGTCTTCACATGTCTGATCAGCTTCACTTTGATCGTTTGAAGTACAGTTGATCCTCATTTCCAAGTTGGTTTGTTCGCATTTCCTTGAGACCCATTCTTGGAATCACGGCAGCTTATGTCATGGCTGTCGTCTGGTCATCATGTAGTTATTTTCTTCCACCTGGTGGGGGGTTTCAGTATCTGCAAAGGATATGGCTTAGACTATTATCGATAGCCCTTGAAAGTGAAAGTGAAGTCGCTCAGTCCTGTCTGACTCTTTGCAACCCTGTGGAGTGTAGCTCACCAGGCTCCTCCATCCATGGGATTCTCCAGGCAAGAANTAGAAATTCCCTTATAGTAAATGCTACATAAATTTATTTATAAAGAAGTGCAATGCTTGTTATCAAAAAGGTGCTTGCTTGTATAGAAATATATTAATACTAATTACAGTTTTTCTTATGTAAGAAATGGGTAGAAGTTGAAGTGGGGAAGTGGATTATTATAGAGTGTCTACTTTGACCAGTTTGGGGGTCCAAGCACAATGGAAGATGAAGGCAACTTCCCAAGATGCAGTGGCTTTGTACCGTATCAGTTTTGTTAACTGGAACCTCATCTTAGAAATTTCTTTCCTGTGCTGTACTGGGTTAGAGGCGGACAGGAAAAGCTTGTGAAAGTGAAATGACTGTGTTACCAAAATGCAGTCCTGCTGCTCTGCTCATTGGTAGAAAGCCAATACTTGAGAGACAAGGTTGGTGGAAAGGAAAGTTTGCTTAATCTTGGAGGCAGCAACTAGAAGAGAGGGTGGACCCATGTCCAAAGGCTGACTCTTCACTGACAATTATTGGACAAGGGTTTTTAAAGGGGCATTTCAGGGGTGTATAGGTGGAGGGAGGTGGCTACTTGTAGAAATAGCACAGTCAGCTTTGATAGTCAGTCATCTTGAAACTAGTCTTCACATGTCTGATCAGCTTCACTTTGATCGTTTGAAGTACAGTTGATCCTCATTTCCAAGTTGGTTTGTTCGCATTTCCTTGAGACCCATTCTTGGAATCACGGCAGCTTATGTCATGGCTGTCGTCTGGTCATCATGTAGTTATTTTCTTCCACCTGGTGGGGGGTTTCAGTATCTGCAAAGGATATGGCTTAGACTATTATCGATAGCCCTTGAAAGTGAAAGTGAAGTCGCTCAGTCCTGTCTGACTCTTTGCAACCCTGTGGAGTGTAGCTCACCAGGCTCCTCCATCCATGGGATTCTCCAGGCAAGAATACTGGAGCAGGTTGCCATTTCCTTCTCCAGGGGATCTTCCCAACCCAGGGATCGAACCTGGGTCTCCCGCATTGCAGGCAGACACTTTACCCTCTGAGCCACCAGGGAAGCCCAGGAACTAAAAGTCTTTGACTTGTTTAATGGCTAAACTATTTAGTCTTACTTGACTGCTTTCCTTTGCTTCTACATTCTCTCATCTCTCTGATTAAATTTATTCTTCAACTAAAATTTTTCTACAGACAGAAGGGAGGCTGAGGACATTGGAGGTGGGGGGTCTCTCCTGGGAACGCCCCACAGTGCCCTGCTCCGTTTTAGCCATGTCCTTGCTCAGGTGGGGGTAGGTTTTGGTGTGTCACAGCTCATGCTGGTTGCCCCAGACTCGCAGACTAACCTGCTGTGCTGTGCAGCAGAGCTGAGTGTGCAGCTCCTCCAGAGTTTTCCCTATCTCCTGTAGCTACTTGAAGTCATGGTGCCCAGGTATGATCAGCTGTATGGATACTGCTGCCCTGTTTGCAAGCCACTCCCATCGTTAAAGTTGGAGCCTAGGAGGCTGCAAGAGAGAGAAGTGTATTCTAGTTCTTCTTTGTGGATTCTAGCCCCTTCTTCTTTCCCCTCCTTCAGGTTCCATCCCTCCTTCTGGAATACCTGCCCTGCTGGCTTTCCACTTGTTACAGACACAGTAGCAGCAGCCCTGCGCAGGCTATTAAGTGAGTTTCTCTGGATTATGAAAGGTCAAGTCTCTGTAGCAAATTCCTTTAGCTGTATCATTCCTGGTGGTTCTGCTTCTCTGGTCAAACTTTAACTGATACAAATGATCATTTCTTTGTGTTGCTTAGAGTGAATGTAGAATTCTAATGAATTTCTGTCTCTAGTCAAATCTTCTATTCAGTCTTTTCATAATCTCATTTCCAGGGGCACACAGGAATAGTTTTGGACTTTTGTAGAGCAGAATCAAAACATCTGTGAAGACTTAATCTGCAGCAGTAATCTTTTTTGTTTTCTTTCTTTATCCTTCACTGGCCATGACCTGTTTTTAACACTGGAATCAGGAGAAGCACATGAAGTCACTTTGTAGACGCTGAGCTGACCCAGAACCAAACCCTGTAATGCCCACATTGAAAAATGGTCCTAATTGATTTAAAAGGTGCTTAGCTTTTTAACTTTCATGGAGAAGCAGCTCCTGCTGAATTCTTGGCTGTGCCATTCCACACTGAGAAGCAAGGAGAAGCTTCCTTCAACAAGAAAGAACCGCTGGTTTTTCCCTGATATAGAAGGAGAAGGAAGGCAAATAAAAGACCTTGATCTCTTTCCATGCTCAGGCTATTAGATCATAGTGTTCTACTAGTTTGCTGTAAAGTTTTATTTTATTGAATGCCTCTGATGGTAATATAAACCATATGAGTGAAAGTGGGTGGTTTAAATGTCAGAGTTAAAAAATAGAATATCTTAATATGTGCAGCTGTAAGGATTTTCAACATTTTAATATTTGGATCTTGAGAGTTTTTTTTGGGGGGGAGAGGGGGCAGCACTTTGCAACTTTAAAGCATAAATGATATGCCAACCATGAAAGTCAGCTCTAGCCTCTATGCCCCAAACGAAAAAGAAATAGTGCATGTTCCTTTTGGTTCTGTTCCTTTTGATTTGACCTCTCTGGGCATTCATTTTGAAATAGTCTATTGCTATAAGACTGATAATCTTAAGACAAGTGAAGACTGTTTAGGATGTTTGACTAGATTTTCTAGGATGTTTGGTAATGGATGTAGGTGTAGCTAAGAAAAAATGTGATTGGAGGCAATGAAGATTTTTATAGAAAAAAAAATGTTTTCTGAAAATTTCATTCCAAACGAAGGTTATCTTGGAAACCCCAAGAGAAAAAGGTTATGATTCTTGTCTGTTAGAATATGCTTTAGATGTAAAATAGACTTTAGACTACAGTCTGATGGTGTAAGAGGGATGGAAAATGAGAGGAATATATTTCTGAATCATGAGAGTTTTTAATAGGTAAGTTCCTCAAATCAGTGAAGGTTTGGAAAACATCTTCTGAAGCAATCATTTTTGTTTTAATAAAAAATGTATTTTCTATCATCCTTGGGAGCTACATTCAGCTTTTTCAGACTTTGATTATGTAATCTCCCCACTTAAAAGGGGGATGAGGAATGCTAATCTTGCATCAGTAATGGCCTTGTTCCTTTTCCAAATGATAAGAGATGGCTCCTGTTTGATCTGACCCTGGCCACACCCAGACCTATAGTCTTCAGTCTCCACCTCATTGTCTCTGTGTTACCTTGTAGAGTCTGTATTCCTGGTACAGACCAAACTTTTGGCTCCCAAAGGATTTTGCACTTGGCTTCTTCTTTCTGGAATGCTCTTTCCCCAGGTCCTTGCATTGCTTCTTCTCTCACCACCTTCAGTCTCTGCTCAAACGTCACTTCATCCCAGAGGCCTTCCCTGGCCACCTGATCTGAAATAGCAGGCACTCCTCCATGTGTCGTCCTTACTCTCAGACTCTCCTGCCCTCTTTGCCTTGGTAGCCTGCACTATTACCTGGCATCATATATTTATTGCTGCTTTTTGTGTCTCTTCACTACTGTGTGAACTCTATGAGGTTTATCTTAAGTACCTGGAACAGTACCTGAAATGCAACATAGATAGGAACTTGGTAAATTAATTGTTCAAATCATGTTTATGAATGCCCAACTTCTTCAGGTAAATGTTCAGGTAGGTAAATATTCAGGTAATGATTTAGGTAGGGCTACACAAAAGCAGAGACATTACTTTGCCAACAAAGGTCCGTCTAGTCAAGGCTATGGTTTTTCCAGTGGGGTCATATATGGATGTGAGGGTTGGACTGTGAAGAAAGCTGAGTGCTGAAGAATTGATGCTTTTGAGCTGTGGTGTTGGAGAAGACTCTTGAGAGTCCCTTGGACTGCAAGGAGATCCAACCAGTCCATTCTAAAGGAGATGAGTCCTGGCTGTTCTTTGGAAGGACTGATGCTAAAGCTGAAACTCCAATACTTTGGCCACCTCATGCAAAGAGTTGACTTATTGGAAAAGACTATGATCCTGGGAGGGATTAGGGGCAGGAGGAGAAGGGGAAGACAGAGGATGAGATGGCTAAATGGCATCACCGACTCGATGGATGTGAGTCTGAGTGAACTCTGGGAGTTGGTGATGGACAGGGAGGCCTGGAGTGCTGCAGTTCATGGGGTCGCAAAGAGTCGGACATGCCTGAGCGACTGAACTGAGCCGAACACCCTTACAGGGCTTCCCATGTGGCTCAGCAGTAAAGAATCTGCCTACCAATGCAGGATATCCCTGGGTTGCGAAGATCCCTGGAGAAGGGAATGGCAGCCCACTCCAGAATTCTTGCCTGAAGAATCTAATGGAGAGAAGAGCCTGGTAGGCTACAGTTCGTGTGGTCACAGAGTCGAACATCACTTAGCGACTAAACAACGGCAACACCACCCTTAGAGGGAAAAGTCTGCTGGACTTATTTCTTGGCTTATGTATCTTTTTCCCTTTCTCTATCAAGGAAAAAAGTGCAGACCAGGAATTTGCTGGACACACAGAGATTTGCAGTGGGTCCTACTTTCTAGGAGGTGAAGGGGCATCTCTGATCCTGAAAGGGCTCCGATGGCTCTGCTGTAACCTAAGACTGTGACCCTCTGTGGGGAATGACATCTTTAGCACTTTTAAATCATGAGCTTCTTTTGTGGCAGATTGAAGCATGATTGAGGGGGTGCTTGCTCTAAACTGGACACAATTCTGGCAAACCTCAGAATTACACGTGATTCTCTCCACACTCTGCTCATGGAGACCCAAATTCCTCCATGCCAGTGTCCTGCTATCTGAAATGAAAGGCCATTTTTTTTTCTTCCCAGTTAATGAGTTAGACAATGAAATATCATTTCTGGTTGGATTAAACGGAGTATGCATGTGTGCGTGTGTGCTAAGTCACTTTAGTCTTGTCTAACTCTTTGCGACTCCACAGATTATGGTAGCCCGCCAGGCTCCTCTGTCGATGGGATTCTCCAGGCAAGAATACTGGAGGGAAATGCCATGCCTTCGCCTCCTCCAGGGGATCATCCTGACCCAGGGATCGAACCTAAGTCTCATGTCTCATGCATTGGCAGGTGGGTTCTTTACCACTAGGGCCACCTGAGAAGCCCACATGGAGTATAAAGACCTGAAAATACTTTCTCGAGGGTGCTATGGTTAAGTGGGAGAGACTTCCTCTTCCCCACAGCTGTGCAAGAATTTGGCCTTTCCCCAGGTTTCTTGGAAGGAGCTTCTAAACCATTCGAGTTTCCGGAGTGATAGAAGTGATTTTGCTGTTCATGGGGACTCCCTGGGACTATACCTGAGTTTATGCTAAGGAGGAGTTGACTCACGGTGGGCCTCCAGATAGCTGTAGAACGCAGCTGGTCCTGCTGGAAAGACTAGTCTTATGATTAAAGAGTTGGGACTGGGAGCCAGATAATTTTCCTGAATTCTATGAGTCGTTCTTACAAATTGTTGAATCTAAGGGAGTCTTGGGGATCCCTGAATTTGTGGCCGGGAGGTCAGATGTGCAGGTGGTCTGGTGTCTGAAGTCAGGGAGTCTTGGGCAGGGTGGTGTCAGGTAGCTAGTGTCTGAATGGCATTGCGTCTAGGAACTCCACCAAACATACATACCTTGTAAAGAAAGAAACCCATTTTCTTAAAATTGACAGGTCAGTTATAGTTATACCTATATTATATTTGGTGTTGATCTGTTAATTTTTTTTCTTTGCGGACTTAACGTTTTCTGGGACTTGTTTCCTTCTATGGCCTCTGACCTTCCTGCCCTGTTTCCCCACCCTTTCTTTGACAACAGTGACTGTGGCCTCCTCCTGACCAGCTCCACATAGCCTGGTCCTTCCCTACAGCTTCCTCAGAGCCGAGGTGGGAGGCTGGGTGGAGGGGGTATATTTTGCCTTTGCCTCAGGGCACCGTCTCCTCTCGGCACTCGTTTGCACCGGTGCCTGTGAATCACATCCTTTCGTTCTTTAGAGACATGAAGTGATGCTGATTTGTTGATTTATTCCTGGTACTGGAGGGAATGCAGAAGAAAAGCAACCAGAATGATGAAGGGCCTAAGGGACAGGCCTTAGAGGAAAAATGAGAAGATCCAGATGTTGTTGTTTATTGGCTGAATGATCTAAGAAGACTATGGGAAGCACTTAGAAGCATTTGAGAGCTGTAATGAAGGCAGGAGATGAGAAGAAGAAAAATGAGTGCTGAGGTTGGAAGACAGGAGAATGGGCTATGGAAAGTTACCAGGGAAGTGTAGGATAAGCCATCACTAGAGACACCAAAAACAGAAGATGAGGGGTACATTTAGTTTTTTCTTTCCCCTGTTTATGGTTTTTACTGGAGAAGAATGTATATTATGTTATGTTATTGCTGAAAAACCTGGATTTTTTTCTGGTAAACATAGCAACCATATGCAGCTTTCCCTTAAGCTTTAAGACCTGAGCATTATAGTTCTGAGTATCACCTGTCTTGAATTATTGGGTTGCTTAGGGCAGATCTCTGGGCCCCGTCTCAGATCTACTGGCTTAGAATATCTTGGGATGGGATCAGGGAATCAGCAATTGTAACCAGCACACTGGTGATTCAGAATCCCAGGAACGACTGCAACTCAGTGGGGCCTATGTTTAATGAGGTTGAGATGCCAAAATCTGCCTGGCATAACAGAGAAAGGAATCCAGAAGCTCGTTGAGGTGGGAACGTTGAGGTCCATTCATCACATCGTCTGTACACACCTTCCTGGTACCCTCTATCCTGCATCCCCTGAGAGGGCCAAATGCTTCTCTCTACACTGAGGCATTGAAAAATACATAAATAGGAGAGTGCCTGCAAGGTTGGGAAGCTCTGTGGCACTTCTTTGCTGTTGGCCAAGTGTGATGTGGGAGATGCTACCACTGTGGTGGGCTTTCTGACACCAGTGGGGTTGAGGGGACACTGGAGTTCCAGAGGCCAGGTGGCAGAGCTTAGCGGCCTAAGTCTAGGTGAGAGCATTGACATGGCAGGCACGAGGATGTGGTGAGAACTGGAACGTTGTGACCCACAGGAATGGTGACGTGAAGTGGGCAAGTAGCCCTCTTAAATCTTACTTGACCTATTTGTATAACCAGGAAAATTCCAGGTTCAGGGCCCCAAACTAGACTTGAGTCACCACAATGGAAAGCCAAGACCTCATGCAGTTTCCATACCCTGCCAGTTCACTAAGGTATGGCTCTTTGACTGAAATAGAGTTGGGGTCCCCTTGAGGATGGACCCTAGTATATTCTTGAGTAGAAGTCTCTTCCAGAGTTATACCTGCTTTTATTTTCTTCTAAATCAGAGATGTTTTCCAAGAGGAAAATTAAAGTGATGGGCTTTATCTGGAGCTCTAGTCTGTGAGAATGTGGATTCAGTTCATTTCAGTTGCTCAGTCATGTCCGACTCTTTGCGATCCCAAGAACCACAGCACGCCAGAGCTCCATGTCCCTCACCAACTCCCAGAGTTCACCCAAACTCATATCCATTGAGTTGGTGATACCATCCAACCATCTCATCCTCTGTTGTCCCTTTCTCCTCCTGCCTTCAATCTTTCCCAGCATCAGGGTCTTTTCAAATAAGTCAGCTCTTCGCATCAGGTGGCCAAAGTATTGGAGCTTCAGCTTCAACATCAGTCCTTCTAATGAACACCCAGGACTGATCTCCTTTAGGATGGACTGGCTAGATCTCCTTGCAGTCCAAGGGACTCTCAATAGTCTTCTCCAACACCACAGTTCAAAAGCATCAATTCTTCAGCACTCAGTTTTCTTTATAGTCCAACTCTCACGTCCATACATAACTACTAGAAAAACCATAGCCTTGATTAGAAGGAACTTTTTTGACAGAGTAATGTCTCTGCTTTTGAATATGCTATCTAGATTGGTCATAACTTTCCTTCCAAGAAGTAAGCATCTTCTGATTTTATGGCTGCAGTCACCATTTGCAGTGATTTTGGAGCCCCCAAAATAAAGCCACTGTTTCTACTGTTTCCCCATCTATTTCCCATGAAGTGACGGGACCAGATGCCATGATTTTAGTTTGCTGAATATTGAGCTTTAAAGCCAACTTTTTCACTCTCCTCTTTCACTTTCATCAAGACACTCTTTAGTTCTTCACTTTCTGCCATAAGGGTGGTGTCATCTGCATATCTGAGGTTATTGATATTTCTCGCGGCAATCTTGATTCCAGCTTGTGTTTCTTCCAGTCCAGCGTTTCTCATGATGTACTCTGCATATAAGTTAAATAAGCAGGGTAACAATATACAGCCTTGACATACTCCTTTTCCTATTTGGAACCAGTCTGTTGTTCCATGTCCATTTCTAACTGTTGCTTCCTGATCTGCATACAGATTTCTCAAGAGGCAGGTCGGGTGGTCTGGTATTCCCATCTCTTTCAGAATTTTCCACAGTTTATTGTGATCCACACAGTCAAAGGCTTTGGGATAGTCAATAAAGCAGAAATAGATGTTTTTCTGGAACTCTCTAGCTTTTTCAATTATCCAGTGGATGTTGGCAATTTGATCTCTGGTTCCTTTGCTTTTTCTAAAACCAGCTTGAACATCTGGAAGTTCACAGCTCACATATTGCTAAAGCGTGCTACTGCTGCTACTGCTAAGTCACTTCAGTCGTGTCCGACTCTGTGTGACCCCATAGATGGCAGCCCACCAGGCTCCCCTGTCCCTGGAATTCTCCAGGCAAGAACACTGAAGTGGGTTGCCATTTCCTTCTCCAATGCATGAAAGTGAGAAGTGAAAGTGAAGTCGCTCAGTCATGTCTGACTCTGAGCGACGCCATGGACTGCAGCCTCCCAAGCTCCTCCACCCACGGAATTTTCCAGGCAAGAGTACTGGAGTGGGGTGCCATTGCCTTGAAGAATTTTGAGCATTACTTTACTAGCATGTGAGATGAGTGCAATTGTGTGGTAGTTTGAGCATTCTTTGGTCATTCAGGTATGACTTAAACCAAATCCCTTATGATTATACAGTGGAAATGACAAATAGATTTAAGGGACTATATCTGATAGAGTGCCTGATGAACCATGGACAGAGATTCATAACATTGTATAGGAGACAGGGATCAAGACCATCCCCAAGAAAAAGAAATGCAAAAAAGCAAATGGCTGTCTGAGGAGACCTCCAAATAGCTGAGAAAAGAAGAGAAGTGAAAGGCAAAGGAGAAAAGGAAAGATACTCATTTGAATGCAGAGTTCCAAAGAATCGCAAGGAGAGAGAAGAAAGCCTTCCTCAGCAATTAATGCAAAGCAGTAGAGGAAAACAATAGAATGGAACAGACTAGAGATGTCTTCAAGAAAATTAGAGATACCAAGGGAACATTTCATGCAAAGATGGGCTCAGTAAAGGACAGAAATGGTATGGACCTAACAGAAGCAGAAGAGTGTGCCTTACTGGGGGGCAAAACCAATGTTTTTTCCCCCCTCCTCACCCCTCCTCCTGTGACTGCCCGCTGCCACACTGTCTGACCCTGTGGTCTTGCTTGGGAACTGGTACCAGGAACTGGTGCTGTGTGCTGCATGCGCCCCCTCCCTTTTCTGGGCAGTTTTACAAGGAGGCAGAGGAGTTCAGACCGAGAAGGGGCTGTTTGCGTTTTATCTGCCAAAGTCTGGAAGGCTTTTAGCCAGGCAGACATGACTATTAAGGTTTTTTTAGGGAAAAAGTTTTATTTCCTACTGCTTGGCCTAGTTTTAAATTAGAAACGAAAGTTATCAAATAAACTTAGAGATTATTTGAGTACAAAGGAAAAGATGGTTTTTTCCCAACTTCCAGCTTAATGTCAGTTTATTTGTTCATTCATATGGCAGAAAGCGAAGAGGAACTAAAAAGCCTCTTGATGAAAGTGAAAGTGGAGAGTGAAAAAGTTGGCTTAAAGCTCAACATTCAGAAAATGAAGATCATGGCATCTGGTCCCATCACTTCATGGGAAATAGATGGGGAAACAGTGGAAAGAGTGTCAGACTTTATTTCTTTGGGCTCCAAAACCACTGCAGATGGTGACTGCAGCCATGAAATTGAAAGACTCTTACTCCTTGGAAGAAAAGTTATGACCAACCTAGACAGTATATTCAAAAGCAGAGACATTACTTTGCTGACTAAGGTCCATCTAGTCAAGGCTACGGTTTTTCCTGTGGTCATGTATGGATGTGAGAGTTGGACTGTGAAGAAGGCTGAGAGCCGAAGAATTGATGCTTTTGAACTGTGGTGGGAGGGACTGGGGGCAGGAGGAGAAGGGGACGACAGAGGATGAGATGGCTGGATGGCATCACAGACTCGATGGACGTGAGTCTGATTGAACTCTGAGAGTTGGTGATGGACAGAGAGGCCTGGCGTGCTGCAATTCATAGGATCACAGAGAGCTGGACACTACTGAGCAACTGAACTGAACTGAAACCTTCATTTAGAATCTACTGTGTTCCAATTGAGATGGATACAATGACAAAAATATTAATTTCTAACAATGAATGAAAAATTGTCATAACACTTGAGGGATATAGTAAACGAGTTTTTAAAAACTGATTAAATGCTATAATGGAAGTGCATTCCTGGTGAAATGAAACCTGAGATTGTTCTCTGCAGATGGTATTTAAGGCAGGCTGTTGTCAGGCTTCTGTGTGAACATTCCTGCTTATCCCACCACTGATTTTAGTTGTAGATATTAAATTTTTCTTTGAGCTGAAGTCTGCCCCCCCCCAGTAGTTGGAAGACCCCATGGCAAATTATGAGTACTTAAACCACCTCAGTTGGCACCCAGGTATTTCCATGTGGCCATGGAGGCCCAGAGTTGCCACGTCTTTTAAGATTTGAAGAAAAGTTGGAAATTTTTATATGAAATCACCTGTTTTATTGTGTGATAGCACATACCAGGCATAGACACTGGGGATAAAGCTGTAAATATGCCAAAGAGCGTTTCTCCTGAAAAACTTGGTTTCATACCTGTCTGTCATCTTTCTGCAGGCTGAGCATTACCTGTTCCTCAAACCTACTTCCCTGAGATATCACTTGAGACTCCCTCCCCCAGAATCCTGAAGCTGTCCTGTGAAGGTGCTCCAGCATTTAAGTACCACCCGGAGGGGCTGCTGCCCCGTGTTGGATATCACCCTCTTTCCTTTCCCATCCACAGGGAAAACACCTCTATCTTCCTTATCTCAGTACCTGGTAGGTTCTCCTACTGCTGGAATTCTCATACTATGAATTGCTTTTCTCTCTTTCTCCTACTATGCTATTAACTCCTTGGTGGCAGGTGCCATGTCTTCTTTTTGTTCCTCTGGGCCCTACAGTATACCCAGCAACTAGCAGGTATTCAGTAAGTATCTGTTAGAGTGCACTGAAATGAAAAATACTGACTTAGGCAGTTCCCTGACTAACGGTGTGGGTGCTTTGTCTGTTTTGATAGCCAGGACACAGTAACTCTGACTTTAGGGCAGACTAACAACCCTTGGACAATACCACATGTAGAGTTTTAATCTGGATTGCAAGGATTTTGTTCTATTTTCTGTCTAAAAATGGATCTTTACTGTTACCCATATTCTGTCTAATTCTGTTAGAATTAGCTATCAATTTTAGTTATTTAAGCTCTTTGTGAAGCTCAGTCTTCAGTACAGTTTCTCTCCTTCCCTGATACAGGCCGTGCAGGCTTGGTTAGCATACACTATGGATTCATTTAAGCCTTTGATAAAAATATTGGACAGACCAGAGATGATATCAGAACGCTGTGACATACCCTGGAGGTCTCCAGTCAAGGAGACATGGATTTAGTATTCACCACTCTCCGTTAGCTCATATCTATTTTATTCTGTCTTGTATGCCAGGAGATTCTGAGAGGTCCTATTTAATGACATTGTTAAAGATATAGCATGTCTATCACACCCCTCTCCAGAAGTTAATCAGTTAAATCGCTTTTTGTGAACCTGTAGTAACTCTCAGAATCAGATATTCTTTTTCCAGTGCCCACACATAGGATATATTCAAAAATTTTGTTACCATTTCATCTTAAGCTCACTTATCTATCATTTGGAGAGTTCAAGCTCCATCTTTTTAGATATTTGGGAAATTCTCATAACTGTATTTTTGGTGACTTCTCAAAGCTTAAATTAAGGTACCAGGTGAGGGGCTTTCACACTGTTACCTCATCTGTACAGTGGTTTCCCATTCAGCAACTTATTTTTTATATTTTTGGATCTAATTGAATTCATTTGCAACACCAAACACTCACTCTTAATCAATTTCCAGATATAACTATATGGATAACATCTGCACATTTTTAGATATAATACATGTAGACACATGGATGAGTCATACCTANGTAACTGTATTTTTGGTGACTTCTCAAAGCTTAAATTAAGGTACCAGGTGAGGGGCTTTCACACTGTTACCTCATTTGTACAGTGGTTTCCCATTCAGCAACTTATTTTTTATATTTTTGGATCTAATTGAATTCATTTGCAACACCACTCACTCACTCCTAATCAATTTCCAGAAATAACTATATGGATAACACCTGCACATTTTTAGATATAATACATGTAGACACATGGATGAGTCATACCTACTATTTTATATCATTTTGGAAGGGGAAAGGAGTGTATGTTAAGTATCTCATAAACATGTCTTAACATAGTAATAACATCATCTTTAATGATGCTTTTACTTGTTAAATGGTTGAATAACAAATAAATTGGAAAAATAGCAAGTCCTTTGTCTTTTAAATAAAACCCAGTGCTATTATTTGTAATACAGGGTTATGATCTAAATAAAGTATATCATCGGTGGGAATGTGCTCAGTCACTCAGTCGTTTCTGACTCTGTGACCCTGTGGACTGTAGCCCACCAGGCTCCTCTGTCCATGGGATTTCCAGGCAAGAATACTGGAGTGTGTTGCCATTTCCTTCTCCAGGGAATAGAGAAATACATAAAGATGTATTAGATATTTTGCCATCTCTGTGTTGCCATTTTTATAATTAACACAATCTTTGTGCATTGACAGGAAAATTCCTCTTTCTTTCTCTACTTATACTCACAGGATTTCTAACACCAGATATATGAGTTTACTCCTACACCAAAGAATTCTCTCACACTTGCTGGGTGTCCTGGAGTTCAATTAAATTTAGACACTGTCTACTTGGAGTTAACATTAGATCCTCCAGGTTAAGGGCTCAGTTCTGCAAGAGTGTCCCCGCTTCAGATGGCAATCACAAGTACTGGTCCTCAGGTTACTCACATTTATGTCTAACTTGGCCACAAGTTGAGTCTTCCCTGGTGACTTAGATGGTAAAGAATCTCTCCGTGATGCAGAAGACCCAGTTTGATCCCTGCATCAAGAAGATCCCTTGGAGAAGGGAGTGGCTACTAGCTCCAGTATTCTTGGCCTGGAGAATTCCATGGACAGAGGAACCAGGCAGGCTACAGTCTCTGGGGGTCTCAAAGAGTCGGACATGACTGAGAGACTAACGCTTCTACTTTTTGGCTACAAGTTGGGGTTTCCCATGACCTCCCCCTTCAGACTTGATAATTTGCTATAATGGCTCACAGAACTCAGGGAAACCAGTCTATTATATAAAGAAGGGCGTGATAAACAGTACAGATAACAGCCAGATGAAAAAATGTATCAGGCAGAGCCTGAAAAGTCCTGAATACAGGAGCTTCTGTCCCTGTGGAGTTGGGTTCTATCACTCTGATGGCACGTTGACGTGTTCACCAACCTGGAAGCCTTCCAAACCCCATAGTTCTGGGAATTTTTTTTGGAAGTGTCATCATGTAGGCGTGATCAGTTATTAGCTCAGTCTCCCTCAACTCTCCTCTTCCTGAGGATGGGGGTGGACTAAAAGTTCCAAGCTTCTAATCACATGTGGTCTTTCTCGTGACCAGCTCCCATCCTGAAGACATCTAGGAGCACGGTAAGAATCACCTTGTTGAGACAAAAGTCACTCTTATCTCCCAGGGAGTTCTAAGAGATTTAGGAGCTCTGTGTCAGGAACCAGAGCCAAACACCAAGTATTAGAACAAAAGGTGCTCCCAGTGCTCTTATCACTTAGGAAACTGCAAGGAATTTAGGAGAGTAGTGCCAGGAACTTGGGGGCAGAGACCAAATATTAAAACAAAAGATATTTCTAGCACCTTTATCGCTTAGGAAATTACAAAGGTTTTTAGGGTCTCTAACCAGGAGTTGGGATGAAGATCAAAATACATATTCTTATTGCATCAAAGTATCACATATGTATGTGTGTGTGTTTGTGTATGTGTGTGTATATATATATATATATTTGAATACTTTTCTGTTTTTTTCTTATAGAAAATTTCTAGAAGTGGAATTTTAGGGCAAAGGGTGTGCAATTTGTAAAGCCTTTTATATATCTATTGACAACCTAGAGACCTATCACATATGAGATTGCCTGTTTTCTCTCACTGAGATGAATGTGAATGAATTTTAAATGAATGGCTTAGCTGGTCTGGAAAATTCAGCCTGATGAAGTGGAAACAGTATAAAATCAACATCAGAGGAGTGGGCTGTCAGGGGACCACCCCACCTTCCCCGAGGACAGGGACTCTGTCTCATCCTTCTCACAGCTCCTCCATCCTATGCTTTCTTTTTTTCTTTCTTTAAATCTTATTTATTTATTTAATTTTGGCTCTACTGGGTCTTTATTGCTAAGCGGGCTACGCTCTAATTTTGGTGCAGACACTTCTCATTGTGGTGGCTTCTCTTGCTGGGAAGCGTGGACTTTAGGGATCACGGGCTTCAGTCAGTGGGCTCAGGAGTTGAGGCTCCCGGGCTCCAGAGCACTGGCTCAGTAGTTGTGGCGCACCAGCTTAGCTGCTTTGCAGCATTTGGGATCTTCTTGGATCAGGGACCAAACTCATGTCGCCTGCATTGGCAGGTGGGTTCTGCCAGCAGGGAAGCCCCATCCTGTGCTTGATGATTCCCAGCAGCTCTCTCAGCATGTGTAGGTCCTCTGGTCCTGGAACGGCAGGGATGGTGTTCTCCCTTCTTTAGCTGAACACACCAGTCCCCTTGTTCACAGCCCTTTCTTCTTTCCCTCTGAAGGAGGTATTTCACACCAGGTTCCGATCTTAAGCACTTTGGAGTGTGCACAGATGCATAGGTCTGCAGCACAGCTGTCTTGAATTTTGCACTGGGCCTGGAGTTGGCCAGCAATTCATTTTTTTTAGGCTTAGTTGGGACCATGATTACTTCAGTGGAAATGAAAATTGAGTTGATTAGTGACTATGACATTTAGATTCGTGTGTCCAAATAAAGCTTGAGATGTTTAAAATTCTGTAAATTAAAGCTGAATCAACTCAAGTATTTAGAATATGCGTATGCCATTGCTAAAGATGACTTTTAGATTCTCAGCTGTTTTTGGCAAAGCGGAGGTAGCTGTATAAGAGAAGCAGATCAAGAGCGTGAGGATAAAGATATGGAATTACTGTTTTGGTAAAATGGACTGGAGTCTAGATGGCAATAGACAGTACCACTTAGGGTGTGTGTATTCCCCCAAGAGAACCATTTTTTTCTATAACCCCACAGACTTATTTGAGGACATTATGTCCTAGTCTTAACTTAAAGGCTACGTTCAGAAGTCTCTCTGTGAAAGTGTTTAAAATTTTGAACAACAAATTTGTCTTCTCATTGTGGTTCTCTTTCTATTTTCTTTTGTTGTAATCCTGAAATTCAGATTCTGAGATTCTGTAGGAACTGATGTCATAGAACATTGAATACAAATTCTGAAATGCTATGCTTATTCTCACTCTTATATTAATAATTTCAGCTACAACTGGTAGTGGTGGGTAGATACCCTAGAGATGCTTTGTGAGGTGGTAATTAACAATGATTCCTTGTACATAATCTGGAAATTTGCTTCCTGGTGTCACTGTGGGTGAGAGAACACAGTCAAACTTGGTTTATCCCAACCTTGACCATAGCTTCCAGTTTCTTGGTCTCTTTCTTCATCACTGGTGACCATGGCTCCAGCCTACAGCACTGAGGACTTGCCTGTGAACACTCAGCTGCTTAGGAAGAGGTGTTAGTGAAGCAAGAGTACTGGGAGGTGTTTGCACCAGCCAGGGAGTGAGGGAAAAAAGCGAGTGAGGGAAGAAAAACATTCCATACCTCTCTGCCTTTTCAATGAGGCCACCAAGTGTTCTGAAGTAATATCATATTGCATTTACAAAGATTTCTGCAGATAGAAAATTTTTTAGCTAGGAAAAAACTTAGACATATAGAGTAACATGATACTGGAATCACCTAAAAATAATTGAATAACTTACCTTTTAAAGTGATGGATTCCCTTTGCTTTCCTTCTGTTTGTAGCTAATTCAGTTTTTATTTGTTGTCACAGGCTAAACATCTTTTTGACTGGCATGGACCCATTCTACTTCCACGCAGTAAATGTCATTTTACACTGCCTAGTGACCCTTGTGCTGATGTACACCTGTGACAAAACTGTCTTCAGGAATCGTGGACTTGCTTTTGTTACGGCATTACTTTTTGCCGTGCATCCTGTTCACACAGAGGCGGTGAGTGTCATTGGGACTCAATGAAATAATTAAGCAAAAAAGTCATCTTTTTCTCCTCTGAAAACCATGTGAATTCAAAGCTCTACTGAAGTGTTTATCTTTATATATAAATCATTCTGCTTGACAGCTTTTCTTTTAAAATGTTCTAATGGCCTTTATTGCACCTCCAGGACTTAACTGCTTTTCTAAATAACCACTGTCATTATTACAGGTAGTCATAAATGACCACAGTTCTTTATGTGTGGAAAATTTAAGTCCTAATGTGTTTTAAACAGCAAGGGGCATTTTGAGATGCTTAGCATGCTGAGTTATTGTTCCTGCTCTACGATTTTTTAACCTATTCTTGCTCTGCTTAATATTTATAACATTCATGATACAGAACTCTTAAGTGCTAGGGTTGTTTAGTCGCTAAGCTGTGTTGGACTCCTGGTGACCCCATGGACTATAGCCCACCAGACTCCTTGTCTATGGGATTTCCCAAGCAAGAATACTGGAGTGGGTTGCCATTTCCTTCTCCAGGAGACTTTCTTGACCCAGGGATAGAACCCATGTCTCCTGCTGGGCAGGTGGATTCTTTACCACTGAGCCACCTAGGAAGCCCAAGAGCTGGGGGAAGACCATAAAAAGTTGAACTGACATTCTTCAAATTAAAGACACTTTCAAGACTTACCAATAGTTTTCCAAGTTATTTAGTATGAACTGTAGTTATTTGGAGGATGATGAGAAATGTGTTTAGAAAGTATAGATCTGGAGTCTTATTTAAAATATGGGCTTAATCACGCACCAAGATGGTGTCATCTAGCCTGGCTTCAGGAGAAGGCAATGGCAACCCACTCCAGTACTCTTGCCTGGAAAATCCCATGGGTTGAGGAGCCTGATAGGCTGCAGTCCATGGGATTGGAAGAGTCAGACACGACTGAGCAACTTCACTTTCACTTTTCACTTTCATGCATTGGAGAAGGCAATGGCAACACACTCCAGTATTCTTGCCTAGAGAATCCCAGGGATGGGGGAGCCTGGTGGGCTGCCGTCTATGGGGTCGCACAGAGTTGGACACGAGTGAAGCGACTTAGCAGCAGCAGCAGCAGCAGCCTGGCTTCACATCTCAGTAACCACAGCTGGTCTATTTTATGTATTGCTGAGGGTGGATGAAGACTGTCCAAGCAATACATGGGTACCACAGTTTTATAAGAATTGTCTCAAGAGTCACAGATTGCATCCGGACATTTTCCTACAGTTCACATTCTACAGTTTACATCCAGACCTGAGAACCTGGGGGAAAAGTGTCAAGTTGATTCTCCTCTCCCTCTTCCCCTTTGAGTTGCCTTTTTCTTATATTAAAAAAAATTAGGAATGTCTTGCATACATCAGAATCTTACTGTGCCCCAGGGATAAAAATGGCCCCGTACAGTGAAACAATTTGATATATTGGTGTCAGCCAAGTCTCCTCTAATTAAGGCATCATAAACCCAAAGTAGGTTTATGTCCTTTTCTGTCTATACATGTTTCTGTGAAGAAGGCAGCACGGTATTAGAAGTAGGGCAAGGTAGCCTGCAAGATGTTTGTCATGGGGATGCATAATACTTTGATTTGATATGAAGCAAGATGTCTGACTTGGCCAATTGGTTTGATAACGAGGACTGGTTAGGCCATATGATGGACATTTGCCACAGACAAAATTCTAAATCTGTAAGCACAAGGTTTTGATACAAGTATATTTAGAGTGATAAGGAAGAATATTACTTTATAAATAATTACTTTCTTAAGTGTAATTTTCCCAGTCCTTTCTGAGTATTTTGGACTGAACAAGGTGCCTGTAAGTGGAGGGCTGTAAAGTATAAGTAATAATCTTTGCAAAGTCTCAGTCAAGCCTTTTTTCCTTAGTTTTGACAAACTATGAAAGCAAATGAATCTAATGACAGGTAACTTTAATGACTGGTACACTTCATTTATTTGCTTTCAACCAGGTTAAAGGAGAGCCTGGTAGAGCTGTCAGCTGATAGATCATTAAACATTTAGCAAGGTGATAGATCACTATGATTTTGCAGATAACTTGGGTGTTCAAAGAACTGTCACTGCTGTAACATGATTACTTCTGTCCTCATTTATGTGAGCTGTGTTCAAATACAAAAGCTACAAATAGAATTGATGCTGCATGCTTCCTTATTCTAGCGAAAAATAATATTCAGTCATAAATAACTGAATTTATTTTAAAAGCCTACACCTATAATACTGAAGACTGGAAGAAGCACAAGCTGGAATCAAGACTGTCGGGAGAAATATCAATAACCTCAGATATGCAGATGACATCACCCTTATGGCAGAGAGTGAAGAGGAACTAAAAAGCCTCTTGATGAAAGTAAAGTGGAAGAGTGAAAAAGTTAGCTTAAAGCTCAACATTCAGAAAATGAAGATCATGGCATCTGGTCCCATCACTTCATGGGAAATAGATGGGGAAACAGTGGAAACAGTGTCAGACTTTATTTTGGGGGGCTCCAAAATCACTGCAGATGGTGACTGCTGCCATGAAGTTGAAAGACACTCCTTGGAAGAAAAGTTATGACCAACCTAGATGGTAGACATTACTTTGCCAATAAAGGTCCATCTAGTCAAGGCTATGGTTTTTCCTGTGGTCATGCATGGATGTGAGAGTTGGACTGTGAGGAAGGCTGAGCACCAAAGAATTGATGCTTTTGAACTGTGGTGTTGGAGAAGACTCCTGAGAGTCCCTTGGACTGCAAGGAGATCCAACCAGTCCATTCTGAAGGAAATCAGCCCTGGGATTTCTTGAAAAGGAATGATGCTAAAGCTGAAACTCCAGTACTTTGGCCACCTCATGCCAAGAGTTGACTCATTGGAAAAGACTTTGATGCTGGGAGGGATTGGGGGCAGGAGGAGAAGGGGACGACAGAGGATGAGATGGCTGGATGGCATCACCAACTCGATGGACGTGAGTCTGAGTGAACTCCGGGAGCTGGTGATGGGCAGGGAGGCCTGGCGTGCTGCGATTCATGGGGTCGCAAAGAGTCGGACATGACTGAGCAATTGAACTGAACTGAACTGATTCTTTATTGAAAAATTTTAATCATTTTTTTCTAACTTACACTGTATTTAGCAATTGAAAATAATACTAATTGGAATAATAATACAAAATTTAAAATTCAACAATTTTAAAATTCAGGTGCTTTTGATCACAGGAACTTTTAAAAATTAATCTAATTATATATTTTTAATTATAGACTGAGATGATAAATAGAATATTTTAAAATGTAATTATATAGCATATTAAGAAAAAAATGCTGAGGGGGAAATAAAATGGGAACATGATTTCAAGGGGAAAGGGCATGTGAAATGTCTGTCATTTAAAGAGCCCATTCATATTTGTGTAAATGGAAGATGATGAGCTTCAAACTGCAGTGGTATGTTTCAGGTTCATTTGGTACATTCAAAGCAGTAACTTTATGGCCTATTTTAAAATATCAATTTCTAAAATGCACAGGAAGTTAAGTCCTTTGAAGTATTTAAAATTATGATGAAAAACTTTAGATATGAATTTTAAAAGATAAGAGTGATGCATAAATTTTCAATATTATCGTTGGGTGAAGAGAAATAATCAAGGACCACTACTCCTAGCCATACAGAACATATGATACTGGGTCAATGTTTTAATCTAAGCCCATTGACTTCATTATGTTTCTGACAGTTTCTTAGATAGATTTGAAAATTCATGCTTAGAGGGTCTTGGGGAAAATTTGTGTAGAAAGAACAAATGAATAGAATAAGACCAGTCCTGATTTGGTGCTTGCAGAAAAGGAGAGCATAAAATTCAGTGTGATCATGAGATAATAGAGTTAGGTTGAAATCTAAGAAAAAGGGAAAATTCTGTTAGCAAAATGACCTTTAAGAGAGTTTCAACCAACTTTGTATTAATCGAAAAAAAAATCCATGGTAACACAATTATGGGGACAAAGCAGCCTGAGAGATGGACATTTATTTAGGGAAAAATATCAAACTATTTGCTTTTACAAGGAGAGAGGGGAGGCATAAGAAAGTAAAGAAATTAGACCTACATAATACACTATACTGGAAGGTAAAATCTAGAGACCATTATTTAATTATAGATATTAGTTTAGGTTTCTAAAAGAGGACAGAAGAATAGTAAAAAAGAAATGTGCATTATGAAAACAGTGATAAATGATTTAAAAAAAGAAAAGCAGGCCATAGTGTGGTGAAAGAGGGATTTAGTAGAATATATCCCCTCTCTGTTAAACAAGAATAAAAATGGGACCATCAATTATGACAGGAAGGATAGAGGGTTTGAACTGGGGGAGGGGGGAGGAAGGTTTAGTTTAAGCATGTTGATATGATTAACGATTTGCTTTCTTAATTATATAATCAACAAATGTTAATAAGTGCTTGTTTGGTACAGGCCCTTTGCCAGGTGCCAAGGGGATATGTGAGTGGGCAGTGGAGTTCCCTACCCACAGTTTGTTCATAAGCCTCTAGAAAGCCAAAGAGCATACACATAAAAACATACAAGACAAAGCAATATGTTGTAATAAAACTAGAATTCCAGCGAAGGGAAAAATTATTTCCAGCTTAAATCGAGATGAACAAATTCATTTATTTACTTAATTTTTCAATAAATATTTTAGTGACTGGAATATAGTCAGTCAATGCAGGGTTATACAGTGAATAAGATAAACTTTCCTCATTGAAAACCTTGTGATTCTTGGGTTTCCTGACAGTATATTTCTTAGGAAATTTATGGGTTTTTCCTTAATTCTGAATCATGAGAAAAATCAGTAGAGTAATTAGGAAAATGGGGGAAATCATTGAAATTCTCCTATGAGAGTTAAAACTTAACAGTCATCACAGAGACATTACGGTTCGAAGAAATGCTCATATTTCAAATAAAAAACAAGAACAGGAAATGCTTACACATGGAGTTGAAGATTAGGGTGAACATTTCCAAGGCTGGAACAGAGTGCTTGGGGAAAAAATCGGTTGTGATCTAATCAGCACGTCTAGCTTTCTGCTGTGGCCCTTTGTTAAGTGTGTATTCCTGCTCAATCTGATACCAGGAGAACTCATTTTGCAGATAACATAATAAATAACTTTATACATATAGTATACTTCATACATGGGGCTTCCCTTGTAGCTCAGCTAGTAAAGAATCCACCTGCAATGAGAGAGGCCTGGGTTCGATCGTACTTCATACAAATCCTGTGAATGATAGTCCAAGAAGTAACAAGTTCTGGGGGCAAATGAAGTCCTTAATTGGCAGTTTCCACTTGTGACTCTGTAAAGCTTGCTAGGAGATCTGAACGTTACATTATTTGAATTCAACTCAATTAGGTTTACTGATGTTATTCAGATGTTTAAATATTTCTTGAAGGAATACATTTCACAGGTTACAACTACCCAATTGGTGATGGAAACCTGCAGCTTGAGGGCAGAAATAATTGCTGCCCATCTCTGTATTGATATATTTGACCAGTCTTTGTACTTCCCAGCACCCTATGGTTCAGCCACCATTGTTGTGGAATCAGGCCCAAGGGGCTGCAACTTAACATTTCATCTTTGCTTTCTGTTGCTCACTGCTGCCCCCTTTTCACTAATCCATGCTTTCATCACTTTGTCTTGGCTTAGTGGGTAAAAATCCTCCTGCTACACAGGAGATGTGGATTCGATCCATGGGTCGGGAAGATGCCCTGGAGAGGAAATGGCAATCCACTCCAGTAATCTTGCCTGAAAAATCCCATGGACAGAGGAGCCTAGCAGGCTACAGTCCATTGGGTCACAAAGAATCAGACATGATTGAGCGACTAAACACACACACACACACACACACACACACACACACACACACACACACACTCATCACTTTATGCCTTCCCAGCCAGAAACACCCACATGCTTACATACCTCTCTTTCCTCTCCCTGGAATGCTGCATTCCCTTTCTGGCCCAGAATTCACATCCCCCTGTCTCAAGTTTCCTGAAGTCCTCCGTGCCTGACCTGTAAGTCCCAGTGAATACAGCCAGCCTTTCCATGAAGCCTTCCCAGATCCTGCAGTCCAAATTAATCCCTTCAGTCTTCTCATGGCTGTGATCTTTCCCCTTTACAATGCATGCAGTTTCCTTGTAACTTTTTTTTTGAAATATATACACTTTATTTTTATTGACGTATAGTTGATGTACAATATTATATAAGTTATGGGTATACAATATAGTGATTCATAATTTTAAAGGTTACTCTCCATTTATAGTTAATATAAAATATTGNTAACCAGTTCCCTGAGTGTTCTCCACCTTCTGGAACACACAGAGATTCATAGAGTTGGGTAGAGAAGAGGAGGGGGAGGAAGGAGACAGAGGCCACCTGGTGGAGAAAAAAGAGAATCCAAAGGGGGAGAGAATGGTCAAGCCAGTAATCTCGCACTCATGTAAAATTGGGTACTGAAGATTAGGTTTTTAAATGTACACAATTGGAAACAAATACCAAAATGCAAAGATTAAAAATCTGGAGTACAGATTGGATTTTCAAAAATAAAATATTAAAGAAAAGAAGAAGAAGGAGAAAAAAAAAAGAAAAAAAAGCCACCAGAATTATTAAAAGACAACAACCTCCACCACAAAAATACTATATATGGCGTTTGCTTTAAAAATAGGGTTT
>SJYW01007345.1:53375-66749 GCA_006410735.1 Raphicerus campestris
CAAAAAAAAATTGATCATAAAAGTAGTAAAGGTATATCTGGCCCTTTCTCTGGTGTTGTGGGCTGTGTGGGGTCGCTACCAAGGCAGTTCCCTCTGTTTGACTTCCTCTGTTTGCTGGTCTCTTCCATGTCTGATTTCCTTCTTGACACAGGGAGGGTGGTGATGGACTACGCTGGGCTTGCCCCTGCTCATGGCGCACACTGCTCAGGCTCTACGTTGCTCCGCCGGATAACCGTCTGAGGCCTGCCCTAGGCTTCATGCACCTCCCCGGTCTAAGCCACTCAGGCTTGGTGCTCAGCAAGCCCTCCAAGGTGCAGATTTGGTTGGGCCTGCGCTTTGTGCCCTTCTCAGGTCCAAGTAGGTAGGGAGTTTGTCGAGTGCAATTGCTGCGATTTCTGGCCTTTCTGTGCTGCTCAATTTTCTGGGAGTACCGGGGGCTCCTTCTTAGGCAGATGATGACTGTCCAGAGCCCCCCAGAAGTCTTAGTTAGCAAAGAAACCTGCTTGCAATTTGGTAGGTAATGTCTCTCTTGAGCTGCGATTGCCCCCTTCCAGCACTTAAGGCTCTGGCTGCCTGTCACCTGAGGGGGATGGTCTGCAGCCAGCTATTTCCGATTCATCTTTTGTTCTGTGAGCGGTCCTGTCTATGTGTTATGTTCGAGCGTTTTGCGTGGTAGCTATTCCACAGTCTGGTTTGCTAGTCCAAGTTAGTTCGTTCTGGCCACGTGCGGGGCATTATGACCCGATTCTCAAGAAAAGCCCTGCAGCCTGCGTCTCCCACGGCCTGATTCTTAGGAAGCACTGCCGCTTGCGCCTCCCGCTCCTCCCTACCCAACCCCCACTTGCTAGTGTCGGATGCAGGCGTTTGCGCTGCTTATCCGCTGGGAGATTTACTGTTGGGCTTGTAATCTGTTGGTTTTAATTATTTATTTATTTTTCCTTTCCTGTTATGTTGTCCTCTGTGCTTCTAAGGCTTGCCACAGACTCAGCTGTGAGAATGTTTCCTGGTGTTTGGAAACCTCTCTTTTTAAGAGTCTCTTCCCGGGGAGGGGATTCCCTTCCCAGGACGGGGCTCTCTCCCTACCTCCTTTGTCTCTTTTTTCATCTTTATATTTATTCCTACCTGTTTTTGAAGCCAATGATCTGCTTTGCTGGATGCCTGATGTCCTCTGCCAGCATTCAGAAGTTGTTTTGTGGAATTTACTCAGCGTTGAAATGTTCTTTTGATGAAGTAGTGAGGGAGAAAGTGGTCTCCCTGTCCTATTCCTCCGCTATCTTTTTCTGCCTCTAGTCTTAGTAGTCTTGAATCATATCTACTTAGAATGAATTTTATAAAATAGAATTATAGTTGTAATACTGCTAAGTGAGCCACATGCAGTTCATCCTTTCTCTCCATTTAAATAATGAGGAAATTGTTGTGTTTTCAATACTAGGACTAAACTGCTGTGCTGTTGACAAAGTCCTAATTGATTTGAAATATGAGAAAACTCATGTACTTCTCTGATATAATTGGCTTAGACCCTTGGGTACTCTACCTGGATTTGGCTACTGAGAATGCTGTCGAATGCTGCCTTCTCACTGGATCCTGTGCTGAGTGCTGCCACACACTTGATCTGAGAGGCCATGTGCTGCAGGCTGAGAAACCACTTAACCTATGGCAGCAGGGGATGTTGCCTTGGGGTCTACATCCATTCGTTTAATCCCTGATTTTTAAATTCTGCGTTAAACAGTGGAGTGCTTCTAGTGTGCAGGCATTGTTTAGACCCTGGCGGTAAGTCCTGAATAAACTATAGTCCCTGGCAAGCAGGGAGAGTCCTATAGGAAAATAGACAACTGTCTTATAGAATATAAAGTGCTGTGAGGATAATGTGCCTACAGTCCTGTGGGGANCTTGCTAGGAGATCTGAACGTTACATTATTTGAATTCAACTCAATTAGGTTTACTGATGTTATTCAGATGTTTAAATATTTCTTGAAGGAATACATTTCACAGGTTACAACTACCCAATTGGTGATGGAAACCTGCAGCTTGAGGGCAGAAATAATTGCTGCCCATCTCTGTATTGATATATTTGACCAGTCTTTGTACTTCCCAGCACCCTATGGTTCAGCCACCATTGTTGTGGAATCAGGCCCAAGGGGCTGCAACTTAACATTTCATCTTTGCTTTCTGTTGCTCACTGCTGCCCCCTTTTCACTAATCCATGCTTTCATCACTTTGTCTTGGCTTAGTGGGTAAAAATCCTCCTGCTACACAGGAGATGTGGATTCGATCCATGGGTCGGGAAGATGCCCTGGAGAGGAAATGGCAATCCACTCCAGTAATCTTGCCTGAAAAATCCCATGGACAGAGGAGCCTAGCAGGCTACAGTCCATTGGGTCACAAAGAATCAGACATGATTGAGCGACTAAACACACACACACACACACACACACACACACACACACACACACACACACTCATCACTTTATGCCTTCCCAGCCAGAAACACCCACATGCTTACATACCTCTCTTTCCTCTCCCTGGAATGCTGCATTCCCTTTCTGGCCCAGAATTCATATCCCCCTGTCTCAAGTTTCCTGAAGTCCTCCGTGCCTGACCTGTAAGTCCCAGTGAATACAGCCAGCCTTTCCATGAAGCCTTCCCAGATCCTGCAGTCCAAATTAATCCCTTCAGTCTTATGGCTGTGATCTTTCCCCTTTACAATGCATGCAGTTTCCTTGTAACTTTTTTTTTTTTGAAATATATACACTTTATTTTTATTGACATATAGTTGATGTACAATATTATATAAGTTATGGGTATACAATATAGTGATTCATAATTTTAAAGGTTACTCTCCATTTATAGTTAATATAAAATATTGGCTATATTACAGTGTATTTATTATTATTAAATTTTGGCTGTGTTATGTGCTTTTTTTTTGCTCTTTTTTATTTTTTTTACTTTACAATTGGTTTTGCCATGCAATTTTTTTAAAAATTCTATTTTACAGTACTGTATTGGTTTTGCCATACATTGACATGAATCAGCCACAGGTGTACATGATCTCCCAATGCCGAAGCCCCCTCCCACCTCCCTTCCCACCCCATCTCCCCAACTCATCCCGTACACCATCCCCAAGCATCCTGCATCCTGTTTTGAACATAGACTGGTACTTCATTTCTTATATGATAGTATACATGTTTCAGTGCCATTCTCCCAGATCATCCCACCCTCACCCTCTCCCTCAGAAGCCTTGTAACTTCTTAATACCCTTTTTTGACTCCCCACCAGATACTAACTGCTTGGGGCAGGCTTTATCCCTCCAGCTGGCGTAATACCTGGCAAAGAGGAGGCGCTTGGAAAATGTTTGTTGAAGGGAGTGATACATGTAATTACTGAACAAGGTGACATTGACAAATTAACTTGCAGTGTTTGGCTGGTCTGGACATATATTAGCTGATGACAGTGACTTTGTTTCTAAGACACTAGCCTTCTTGCCCCCAGAGACCCCAGCTTAACAAGGATATAGAATAGGGGCTCAGTGACTGCGTGGGGGTTTGGAGCTGGCAGCAAAGTCTCGATGTTAGCGCTGACTTTTCAACACCCCTTCTGAGCTTCTGCTCCAAGGGACGCTACATTCTTTATATCTGGGCACATCCAGCTGGCACATGCTGCTGTTGCCGCTGTTTCCCAGCAGAGCTAACTGACTCCAGTTCAAGAAGCAGGGCTCCAGGTGCCTTCACAGCGCTAGTTTCACTCACCTAGCTTGTGACTGACTGCCTTGTTCCAGCTTGGTACCCCCACTACCAACTTGTGAGCCTTGCTGTGTCTGAGTTGGCCACAATCTGTTGTGCTGTGGTAGCTGTCCCTCTGGGCCCAGATGCCTGGCCTCATCCCAGGACTTTGTTGCTGGCGAGCTGGGCTCTTTGTAACCTTCCAGAGGTCTTGCAGGTGATGCTGAGCTCAGTGCTCTAAGAGGCAGTGATTTAGAATGAGCAGAACTAGACTTCAGAAGTGAATTGTGTGCAGTTGTAGCTTTACAGACTGCGAGTCTGAGCCGGGCCTTGACACTGAGTGAAACCACACTGTCACCGCCTACTTCTCTCACGCATTCTTCCTGACTTGGCACGCAAATTCCTTATAGATTAAGGGATCAATGAACAGCATGTGGCCTGAACAGCCACTTTAGGTAAGAGCTTTCTGTTCTATACTGCCAGTGAAATTCTTCGGCCATGTCCAGGCTTCTCTTGATGTGGATTAGACTAGAATTTTTCTCAATTATGTGACTCGCTATCCATCCAGATGCAGGTATTTAATTGAATTATTTTTTATTTCAGTTTAAACTAATAGATATATTGAATTATCTAGTAAAGTTAACATAAAACATCACACATGTAAACCTTAATGTAAAAAGATGATTTCTATACATCACACAGGAAAACCTCAGTGATAAGAATCTCCCTTCCTTGCTCTGCAGAGAAAAGGACGACACAAGGGCATCAACACTGAATGGGCAATTTATATATTGGGTTGGCCAAACAGTTCATTTGGAAAAACCCAAAGAAATTTTTGGCCAACCCAATATATCATTTTACTTATTACAGCAGTAACATGAGGCAGGAGGTGTAATACTCATTTTAAAAATAACAAAACCAAATCTCAGAACTTAGAGATGACAAAGTTGAGTCTCACTCAGATGCCAAGAGAAGTCTATATTCAAGCCTTGGGTGGTCGAGCTCCATGCGTGTGTTATCACCTCTCCTTTATGACTGCAAAGTTTGTTCATTATTTGAGGATATTTACAGGTATATTTCCCAGAAATCTATTTTCTGCTATTAACTGTTGATTGACTCTTCATCACACCATGGGCTTCAGGTCCTCTGTGATTTGGGTGAAGCTGTTTTCTATGCCTGAATGTCAAATCTGTTCATTTCTCTTGCAAACTCTTCCTCCCCACATGAGCTTTTCTTTGAAACTTTTTTGAACCATACCCCAGTTTTTCCTTCATAATTTTATTTCTTGGATTTAAAAAGTTAAGAGAAATGTACACGTTTTAAATAGTGAAATAATACAAATATTTATAAATAGGCATCTATCCCCCACCTGTCTTCCATTTTAGTCCCTTTCTGAAGTAACACATTGAAAACAAAATTTTAAACTTAAGAAGTATAATGACCATATTACTCTTTATCCAGAGTCACCAGTTTTTAACCTTTTGAAGCATTTGCTTTATCATCCTTGCTGTTTTTCTCCTTCAATATATAGCAATATTTTTTATTTTCTGAAACATTTGATAGTAGGTTGTGTAATTCATGCTACTTTATACCTTAATAATTTAGTTGTGATGTGTATTTTCTAAAATCATGGTCATTAGTCACTGTCTCTTTCTAGTTTCTTTCAATCTTAAGTTTGTAACAGTTACCAGTCTTCATTGTCCATTATATTATTTATATCTTTAGATGTATATAAAATTGTTATGATGTATATAATGTTATTGTATGTTATTAATGTGATATTTGTTATAATAATGTATACTATGTTGCATAATTATAATATGTAAATTATATACATATAAATTATAATACAAATATATAATCAAATTTATATTATATAATTTATAACATGATTTACATATATAGCATATTATAATAAAATTTATAATATAAATAAAATAATGAAATATGTATAAGTACAATAATATAAGAACATCTGAATATAAAATAGGAATTTATAATGTATATAGTATATTTATAATTATAATATGTGTATGATATTGAAAATATGTTACATGTAATACTATATTATGATAGATTATGAGTTGTATTATAGTCAAGAAAGGTTAAAAATAAAGTTAAGCATGAAAATCTTTGCCTTTTCTTCCTCTCTATCTCCTTCTTTAAAATTACTGTTAAATGTTTAGGATAACCAGAAGGGATTAGTCATATATCAGAAATTGAAGAATAATGTGTTTTCTAATTTACTGTTTCTTTCATTCCTCTAAAAACAAATACATTGCTGTTATGGGTCTCTGAGAAAGTGGTTTTCTAAGGTTTTTATTTTTTCAAAATTTGTAGGTGGCTGGAATTGTTGGCAGAGCTGATGTGTTGGCATGCCTGCTGTTTCTTTTGGCCTTTCTCTCCTATAATAGGTATGTATGGCAAAGAATGCCCTTGTCTGTGTTTACAGTCATGCTCTTCCCTGGGAGTTTCTGCTGTGTGTGTGTGTGTGTGTTTGTGTGTAGCTTCTGAGCTCCTTCCTGAGAGAGGCGGGAAGCTTCTTGGCTGTGAGATAACCGTGAGCTTCCTGGAGACTTGGCATAGGAAACTGTCTCTTAGCCAAAGACGAGGCTGTTCTGTTTTCCAGCCATATTCTGAACTATGTCATAGCCTCTTAAAAGGACTGTTCTCCCAGTGCTGGGAAGATAAGCTCTAGCTTCTTGATTTCTCTTACTGAGAATGGAATTTGAAATCAGCTCTGAGCCAGATTATACTGGGTATAGTCCTGTCTTCTATTTAACTATGATTTGTTTAATTTGTCCTTTTCATTTTGTTCTTAGTTTTTTCCCCCCTCTTTATTATACCCATTAAAGGAGCTTAAAGCTTAAAATGACAAGGCTGAATTGAAAGTACTATTTCTCAACTGTGATTTTCTAATTTGTACATAGTTTCATCAAAATACAGAAGCTTCTTGCTTTGTGAGACTGAAAAGCAATAAAACAATCTCCCATTATATTGCCCTTTGCCCCACAAGATGATCAGATTCTCACCTGAGTTGTGACATAGCCACATAGGCAAAGGGGTGGGTTAAAAATAGGATGTAATATACAATGGAATATTACTCAGCCATAAAAAGGAATGCATTTGAGTCAGTTCTGATGAGGTGGATGAATCTAGAACCTATTATACACACTGAAGTGAGTCAGAAAGAGAAAGATAAATATCATATTCTAACACATATATACAGAATCTGGAAAAATGGTACTGAAGAATTTATTTACAGGGCAACAACGGAGAAACAGACATAGAAAATAGACTTATAGATCTGGGAAGAAGGGAGGAAAGGGTGAGATGAATAGAAAGAGTAACATGGAAACTTACGTTACCATATGTAAAATAGATAGCCAACGGGAATTTGCTGTATGGCTCAGGAAACTCAAACAGGGACTCTGTATCAACCTATAGGGGTGGGGTTGGGAGGGAGATTGGAGGGAGGTTCAAAAGGGAGGGGATATATGTATACCTATGGCTGATTCATGTTGAGGTTTGACAGAAAATGGCAAAATTCTGTAAACAATTATCCTTAAATAAAAAAAAATAAATTAAAAAATCTAAAAAAAAAAAGAATGTAGTGACTCAGTGGCTGGCCCAGATAAAGGGGGACAGTGAACCATTGCCCTGCTTCATGGAGTGATGCCTAATTAAGGATTTATAAACCCTGATCTTTGGGTCAGTTCATTGGCCTATAATCTTACAAAGCACAGTGACTGCAAGGAACACAGTTCTAAACCAGTGGTTTTCCATATGGGAGAAATTTGTTCATGTTGTCCCCAGGGACATTTGCAACATCTGGAGATATTTTTGCTCACCTGTGAGTGGAGGCCAAGGATTCTGAAGCCTGTATGACAGCCCTTGTAACAATCATCTTCCCTGAGCTGTGCTGAGAATCCTTGTTGTAAACCAGCTTAGACCTTGGATCAAGGATGAACTGAATTAAACCTTATAAAGTTTTGGTTTAAGAGCAAAATCTTTTCTTAATATGGGACCAAGCTTCTATCCTGGCTTTGTAGCCTCCCACTGCATTTCATGAGTGTGTGCTTAGTAGCTCAGTCGTGTCCTATTCTTTGTGACCTCATGGACTATAGCCTGCCAGGCTCCTCTGTCCATGGGATTCTCCAGGCAAGAATACTGGAGTGGGTTGCCATTCCCTTCTCCAGGGCATCTTCCTGATCCAAGGATCGAACCCATGTCTCTTGGGTCTCCATCACTGGCAAGAGGATTCTTTACCATTGTGTCACCTGGGAAGTCCCTCATGGCATTGCTAGTTACATATGAGTGTTGTGAAAATATTAAAAATGTAAACCCAAATTCAACAATTGTTTCCCATTTGCTCTGGTGTTAGAATAAGATTAACAATCACTTTTGAGTGTGAACTTGATCTCTCAGGCCTTTTCTGTGTGTTGATAAACGGGAATGTGAGTGGGTCTGTAGCCTATCCATACCTGTGTGGTAATAAGCCACATTGCTACTGTTGTGCAGCTCATTCGCACTTTGAGTAATTTAAGCTGTCAACCAGCTTCAGAGAAAAAGCCTGTCTCCTACAAATTTGGAATATAATTTAGGCAGTTGTTCCAAGACATAACAATAATGGTGAGACGTCACAACTGCAGATGTATTGTCCTACCAAGGAGAGGGAACAAATTGGTGTGTCACCTGCGGAAGGAGCTGTGAGGTTTCTTGCTGGGGGGCCGATTCTGTTTTGTAAGGTTAAAAAAGACTTTACAGCAACTGGAGGGTTTTAGAAAATCCCTGTTGGAAATTATGCTCAGAAAGAAAAAAGTTTTCCCTAAATATTCTCATGGAAAACATACCTAAAACTACAGATTGGAAACTAATACAACATTGTAAGTCAACTATTCTTCAATTAAAAAAAAAAAAAAGATCATCCAGAAGAAAGGAAAAATACTAAAACATCTGTATTTTCATCACATTAACGATGATTGTGTTTTGGTATCTATCCAGTGTTTTCTTTGTACAGAAACATATAAAACACCTTCACAAAAATCATAATAATAATGATGATAAACACAGGATGAGGCACAGGGAGGCACTGACCTGCCCTTTGTTATCTTGTTAGTTAACAACAGAGCTGTGATCTGAACCCAGGAAACCTGGCTCCAGAGTTCATGCATGTGGCTTATATTATTCACTTAATATTCACCTAAACATCTTTACATGTCACTAAGTATATCTCTATATACTAGCATTTTAAATGCTTCTTAGTGTTCCTCTGTTATATGCCACATTTTACGATAACTTATATGCTAAGTACCAAATTCAGCATTGTCAGTCATTTACTTTTTCCCACCTTTGCAAATTTTATTCTTAAAGATATCTTTGCTTATCTACTTAGAATAAAATGAAATCTGTGTTGGATCTTACCTTTAAAAGATTGCATTTCTTAGCAACCCATATTTCTTCTTGAAGTAAAACCATCTCAAATTTATTTTTCAGGAGTGTGGACCAGTGTTGTGTTGGGGAAAGTTTCCCTCCCACGGCTTCTCCCTTCTTCCTGCTGCTTAGTCTGTTTCTGGGGACCTGCGCAATGCTGGTGAAAGAGACGGGCATCACGGTGTTCGGCGTGTGCTTGGTTTATGATCTCTTTTCTTTATCCCACAATCATGATAAATCGTAAGTCATGTCAAAGTTTTGCTGTCAAGCAGTGTGTGATGTGCGAAGAAAAATTACTTAAATCAATAGTTTTCAAATTTTCGTTAAACAAGTAGAGATACAACATTCTGTTAAATGTAACCTCATCTTGGGGGTTTTCCTGGTGGCTCAGTAGTAAAGACTCCATCTGCCAATACTGGAGACACAAGAAATGCAGGTTCGATCCCTGGGTTGGGAAGATCCCATGGAGAAGGAAATGGCAACCCACTCCAGTATTCTTGCCTGGGAGATCCCAAGGAAAGAGGAGCCTGGTGGATTGCAGTCCGTGGGTCACAAAAGAGGCAGACACGACAGAGCGACTAAATAAAAACAAACCTCACCTTAGACCATAATACAGTAAGGCTTATTTCCTTAAGATAGTTGCATTGTATGTGTTCAGACTCTTCACACTTGTGTCAGTGAGGATTATAAAGTTTTTGTGAGCAACAAATTTGGAATTGAAAAGTACCTATGCTAATTGCAAGTTTATATCACTAGATTGTTTTGCTTGTATAATACTGGGAAATCTTGATTCACACAGGAGAGTGGTTACAAATGGTAACAGTTTGTTAACAGCTTGCCTGGAATCTCTGCATTCACATAAGTGCTATCCTTCAAAGAGCACTGCTAAATTGGAGTCTGTTTACTAGCTTGAGGGGTGGTGTATATACCTAAGTTTTGAATGGGGTGGTGGGGTTGGAATTCCACAACAGACCAGTCTAAACCATACAGGAATAATTAATTGCATATCCAAGTTAAAGAACAAGTTTATTTAGTAGCCTGTTTTCATTTAAAAAATTTAGGCACTTTTCATATTGTCCTGTGGGTTATAGATGATAAGAATGAGGAAGGCGTTTTAAAAGTTCAAGCACATACTGTAATTTTCTTCCTCAGGATTTACTAACAGTTTGACATGCAAACCCCATTTTTCAGTAATTATAAGGTCCTTACATTTGAACTTTTAATAAATGCAGCCGATTTATTCTCCGGCCTTGTCTGGAAGAATTTTATCTTTAAAAAAAATCCTGCCTTTTTATCCCATTCCCTACCTCTTTATTCTTCTTGACACAAAGATAAAAGCAGTGCTATTGCATGTCAACAAGCTGAGATGAGTCATTAAATTCTGATCACTTTCCTGCCTGGTCGTACTTGGAGATAATTTAAATAGATTTTAGTACTCTGTTAGCTATCTGTGAATCTCAGAGGCATGTAAAAGGAAGGAGCCTAGTTATCATTTTGACCCAAGCTTAAACCAGGAAAGCCAGAGGACCTCCCCTTGGCTTCTATGCGTCCTCTTGACCCACTGCAGTAATTGCATTGCTGGCCTTCCTGTCAGCTCCTCCGGCTTTCCACTTGCTTCTGCTCCTTTTCATGTGTACCTCCTTTGCTCTGTGACAAGTGACTGGAGATCTTCCCCTCTAGTCCTGTCCAGAGATATTTTAACCTCATATCGACTGAAAAAAACCACCCACACAACCAGAAAGTTGAGAATTGTGTTTTATTTGGGACCATTACTAAGGACTTAAAACCTGAGAAAGCTCCACAGATAGTTGTAAGGAGACTGTTCCATAGAAGTGAGGGAGGAACTAGGATATATGAGGTTTTGCTTCTGGGGGGAAAAAAAAGCCAATAGTTGAAATGCAAAAGAGTGCTAATCACAAAAAATCAGACATCTCAAGTTAATGATTTAGGGCTTTTCAATATATTAAAAGATGCAAGTGTCTAGGCTCATGAAAATTTTTCCTTTGATATGCATGTCAGCTGTATAGGGTCAGTATCCTGTTTTTCTCCATTCTAATTTCCCTTAGGGTACACCCTGGGGGCAGCTTCAGTGGCTGATAACTTGATGGCAGGCAGCATTCTTTTGTCTAGACTCATACTTGAAGTCTTATCTCCTTTGGTCTTAGGACTCCCCAACACATGGTTGCTTATAGTCCGTTCTTCTTCATCTGGTCACTATTGAGCTAGGCATTTTTCAAAGAGGATAATTATCTCTTTTAGTCCTTTAGTAATTTTCTTGACTTTCACCATACCAAACTGCTGGAAGTTCTATGAAAAAATAATAACTGCTGATATGTAGCTTGGAAGTTGCTAAGTTCATAGTCTATGGGGTTCTTTGTTTTAGTAACTTTTAGCTATCACAACCACCAGCATTTCTGCATAAGTGGAGGTGTTCTTTCTTTCCTGCATCATTTTATCCACTTGTTTAATGCATTCCCATTTGGTGCCTGGCCACAAATAAGACAAATAATATTCCTACCCACACAGGGCAGTGCTGGGGGAAGACAAACATTACCTAAGTAATTACATGAGTACCTGAGTACAGTTGTGAACTTGATAGGAAGGAACTGAGACCAGGTAACAGGGATTCAGTTCAGTTCAGTCGCTCAGTCATGACCGACTCTTTGCAACCCTAGGAACTGCAGCACACCAGGCCTCCCTGTCCATCACCAACTCCTGGAGTTCAGCCAGAACCATATCCATTGAGTCAGTGATGCCATCCAATCATCTCATCCTCTGTCATTCCCTTCTCCTCCTGCAATCAAACTTCCCCAGCATCAGGGTCTTTTCAAATGAGTCAGTTGAGCTATTTCAAATTCTGAAAGACAATGCTGTGAAAGTGCTGCACTCAATATGTCAGCAAATCTGGAAAACTCAGCAGTGGCCACAGGACTGGAAAAGGTCAGTTTTCATTCCAGTCCCAAAGAAAGGCAATGCCAAAGAATGCTCAAACTGTGGCACAATTGTACTCATCTCACATGCTAGTAAAGTAATGCTCAAAATTCTCCAAGCCAGGCTTCAGTAATACGTGAACCGTGAATTTCCAGATGTTCAAGCTGGTTTTAGTAAAGGCAGAGGAACCAGAGATCAAATTGCCAACATTGGCTGGATCATGGAAAAAGCAAGAGAGGTCCAGAAAAACAGCTATTTCTGCTTTACTGACTATGCCAAAGCCTTTGACTGTGTGAATCACAATAAACTGTGGAAAATTCTGAAAGAGATGGAAATACCAGACCACCTGACCTGCCTCTTGAGAAATCTGTATGCAGGTCAGGAAGCAACAGTTAGAACTGGACATGAAACAACAGACTGATTCCAAATAGGAAAAGGAGTACATCAAGGCTGTATATTGTCACCCTGCTTATTTAACTTCTATGCAGAGTACATCATGAGAAACGCTGGACTGGAGGAAACACAAGCTGGAATCAAGATTGCCAGGAGAAATATATATAACCTCAGTTATGCAGGTGACACCACCCTTATGGCAGAAAGTGAAGAGGAACTAAAGAGCCTCTTGATGAAAGTGAAAGAGGAGAGTGAAAAAGTTGGCTTAAAGCTCAACATTCATTCAAGGGGGATTACAGGAAAGATGGCAGAGGAATAGGACGGGGAGACTACTTTCTCCCTCACTACCTCATCAAAAGAACATTTCAGCGCTGAGTAAATTCCACAAAATAACTTCTGAATGCTGGCAGAGGACATCAGGCATCCAGCAAAGCAGATCATTGGCTTCAAAAACAGGTAGGAATAAATATAAAAGACGAAAAAAGAGACAAAGGATTAGGGAGGGAGCTCTGTCCTGGGAAAGGAATCCCATCCTGGGAAGAGACTCTTAAAAAGAGAGGTTTCCAAACACCAGGAAACATTCTCGCAACCGAGTCTGTGGTGAGCCTTGGAAGCACAAAGGGCAACATAACAGGAAGGAAAAATAAATAAATAATTAAAACCAACAGATTACGAGCCCAACAGTAAATCCCCCAGCGGATAAGCCGCGCAGATGCCTGCATCCAACTCTAGCAAGTGGGGGTTGGGCAGAGAGGAGTGGGAGGCGCAAGCGGCAGCGCTGTCTAAGAATTGGCCACGGGAGACACGGGCTGCAGTGCTTTCCTTGAGAATCGGGTCATAACGCCCGGCGCGTGGCCAGAACGAACTAACTTGGACTAGCAAACCAGACTGTGGGATA
>SJYW01007345.1:79735-103048 GCA_006410735.1 Raphicerus campestris
GGGGAAAGGGGGTTCAGGGGGTAGGCAGGCCTAGATGATGAAGAATGTTTTGGCCATGGAGCAAATTTGGATTTTATTCTGAGTGGAATGGGGAGACTTTGGAGGGTTTTGTTGTTGTTTGCTTGTTTAATGTGGCAAGATGTGGTTCTATTACAGATCTTCAGTCTTGTTTCTTATAGTGCATTATATAGGGCAAGAGTAAAGCAAGGAGATATTCATACTGACTGAGGGGAGAAAAGAGGTCTTGGCTGAGGGTGATGAAGCCTGAGATGTAGGCATACGGTGGATTTTGGAGACGTTTTGGATATAGATCTAACAGGACTTGCCAATTTAGAGTAATGGGGTGAGGGAATGGCAGGAATCAAGGGTGTTCAGGTTTCTAGCTTCAACAGCTGGGTGGGTGGTAGTGTCAGGAACTGAGATGGAAAGGCTAGAGGAAAAGTTGGTTTGGGAAAGGATAAAGTCACAGAAATGCATGAAATTCCTGAGCAAGAAAGAAGAGAGTTAAGCTGTCAAAACCTTGAACTAATCTTGACTCTTTAGTACAGGGCATGAAAGAAAAGAGGGCAAAACATTTGGGGAAATCGTAAATTTTTTTAAGGAAGGCAAAGGAGAAAAAAAAAAGAATAAATAGATCATTGGAGACTCTCATGAAGGGACAGAAGGCAGGCTGCAGGGTGGCTGACTTCCGCCAGGCAGACTGTGTACGCACAGTGACTGAGTCCCACGCAGGTCGAGTGTATAGGCTTCTGCTCTCAGTTGTACCCCCAGATCCTCCTGTAGTGTCTGGTTAATTGTAGTTGTGCAAGTATTTGTGAAATGAATAAATTAATGGGTAGATGGTAAGAAAGTATTGAAATTAAGCAAAAATAGAATATTTTAGTCAGAGAAGGCAATGGCACCCCACTCCAGTACTCTTGCCTGCCTGGAAAATCCCATGGACGGAGGAGCCTGGTAGGCATAGTCCATGGGGTCGTGAAGAGTAGGACACAACTGAGCCACTTCACTTTCACTTTTCACTTTCATGCATTGGAGAAGGAAATGGCAACCCACTCCAGTGTTCTTGCCTGGAGAATCCCAGGGACGGGGGAGCCTGGTGGGCCGCCGTCTATGGGGTCGCACAGAGTCGGACACGACTGAAGCGACTTAGCAGCAGTAGCAGCAGAACATTTTAGTAAATTTGGCAATAAAGAAATAGGGCAATAAAGAAATGTTAACAGGCAGTTAACATGCCTGTTAACTGCAGGCATGTGAGGTTTTTGTTTTCATTTTATTTTAAATTTAATGGATGTGTGTATGTATGGAAATAACTTGTAGAGAATAATGAAGTAAGTGCAGGAGCAAAAAGGAATAAGATGAAGTATGCATACCAGTGGTGTGCTGGTAATGCTTAATCATTGGCTGTCCAAAGAAAGTAAATCCCCACTTGTTGTGTTTACAAATTTCCATGTAACTCCTACCCTGTAGATTTCAATCTACAAACATGACATAGCTAAAACTGGAGTTGGGAGAGGTGTGCCATAGCCTACCATCTTGAAGCATTTCTACTTCCTGATAGACTGTAGATATAAATAATCTCAGGAGCATAGACAGAAATAAAATGAAGGAAACTGATTAGGAAATAATATGATTTGTGTACTTATTACCTTTATTTTTAGCTTGATTTATTTAAGCTTATATAATTCATTTTATTATAAAAGATATGTAATATTATAATTGATATAAATATAGAATATATGTATATATAATTTAATTTTAAATAATAGCTGTATTTAATAACTGGCTTGCAAAATTCCTGAAAATTTAATAGTCATTTCTTATAGGACAATGTGAGCTCCAGTACTCCAGTGAAGAATGTCCTTCAGGAGGGGAAGAAAGCTTTACGTCTGTTATCTATCACTGTGTACCAGGAAGTGGGCTAGCCCTCCCCATGTGTTATTCCATACAGCCATCACAACATTTATTTAGGGTAAATCTTATAGTTTGCTTATCAGGTAGAAATGGAAGATCTTAGAGAGCTTAAATGATCATTTAACACATTTACATAGTTGGTAAGTGGTAAAGTCAGGATTGGAATCACAGCTGCATAGCCACTGATCCCATGCTTTGCCTGTTTGCTGTGCTCTGTAGAATGCCAGGGGAGAACTTGGCTCTGGGGAGGAGGCAAGACAGTGGGGTGATGCTCTGTGCAGCTGGCCTCCCTGCTTAGCTCTCAGGGATAGAAGATTCTTGCAGCCATCTGTGGGTCCACAAAGGAGGCCTCTCCTGACTGGCTTTAATATAGACTGTTGGTGCTTATACATTGAATTAGGTGATATGCTTTTAAAAATTTAATTTTTTTAAACTCTGAGCCCCAGCCTCTTTAGAAAGAATGATGCTTGGAGAGCAGTACACAATACGACTGGAACTGGGTCAGAATCTTATTAAGTCAACATGTTTGTGAGCAAGAAGGACCATTATTATCCCTTGAGAGGAAACTTGTCATATATTTTCCTTCTCTGGAAAGGAAAGGTATCATGTGTTTGACTATAAATTTGATTAGTATCAAAATTAGTTTTTAAAACTATGCTTGTCCTTTTTTCAGAATGTGATCAGGTAAAGAAAATGAAAGCTCAAAGAGGCAATGTTATCTTAGTTCTGAAGATCTCTGCGGATAGTGTTTAAATCATGAATCCTTCACTTACCAGGTCCTGGATAAGTTATTTTATCTCTGTGAGCATCGGTTTTCTCATCTCCCAAAAAAGGAAACTAATTGTAACATTTTACTCTCAGATTGCTTGTCAGGACTCATAACTATAGTAATAAGCAGGTAATAAGTCTATAAATAAGTGCCTGGCACACGGTGACCATTTGGTGTGGCAGCCAGCAGCAGGATCATTAGTGGTAGTTCAGAATTATAAATGTTATTATTCCTTATGACTTTCTAAACACTGAAATGTGAACTTCTAAACACTGGTGAACCTGCAGTACACAGGCAAGGAATGTGTTTTTATGGAATTTTTTTTCTTGCTAGTATGTATTTGCATTGCATGGATGGCATTAGGCTGTCAGAGATTAGTCTACATACAATCAGATAAAATGTATTCAGAAGTTAGCAAATACAAGGGGACCATCCCAACCCAGGGAAAAGTCATACTGTAAGTCATTTATTTGGTTGCCTGTTTTTCTGTATGGCTTAGTGATTGTCTTATAGGTAGCAAGTGGCAAGTACAGTGAACCTAGGACTTAGGGTAGACACTCTGGAATCAGATTAGATTTCAGTTGATTCCATCTTTTGCTCAGTTGTTCCATGTGAAGTAAGCAATGTAAATCTTCCTTCTCCCACCCTCTTCATTACATACAGTTCATTCACACATGAATATCCTTTCCCTTTCACCTTAGAAAACTCAGTAAATTCTACCTGAAATCTTATTCTCATAACTCACATCTGTTTCTATAACTATACGTAGTTATTTTTCATATATAGACCTGATATTTAAATAACAGTGATTGTGATTCGTATTGAAAAGAGTTCTTGGCTCAAGAGCTGCCTTCTTTATTCTGCTGCTCTGTGACATCTGTCATGAATCATTCATCCTGTCAGTAGTTACCAAATGCCTCCTATGATCAGGCACTGTTTTGGGTGTTGAAAATATATGATAGTGAAATGAACAAAGCCCTGCCCTTATGGAACTTAGCTGGATGATGATCATGGTGTTTTTACTTAAAATGGGCTCGTTTTCAATCTTTGTGGGTAAGACAGTGGTTAGATTTTTCACTTCAGTGTGTTTCATGTCAATGTATGGCAAAACCAATACAGTACTGTAAAATAGAATAAAGTATTAAAAGGAAACAAACAAACAAACAACAACAAAAAAGTCTTTGTTGTATTCCTTGCACAGAGGCCTGTAAATAAAGACAAGTTTAGGACTAGAGAACAGGTTGTCACTAAAGTGAAATTGTGAAGTAGTTAAATTCAGGGGAATTAGAAAGGCATATAAATATTTTGCCCTTCACTGATGGAATGGATTACTGACCTTTTAAGTGTTGTTTTAATACTTTGGGGTTTTCCTGGTAGCTCAGATGGTAAAAAAANAATATTATAATTGATATAAATATAGAATATATGTATATATAATTTAATTTTAAATAATAGCTGTATTTAATAACTGGCTTGCAAAATTCCTGAAAATTTAATAGTCATTTCTTATAGGACAATGTGAGCTCCAGTACTCCAGTGAAGAATGTCCTTCAGGAGGGGAAGAAAGCTTTACGTCTGTTATCTATCACTGTGTACCAGGAAGTGGGCTAGCCCTCCCCATGTGTTATTCCATACAGCCATCACAACATTTATTTAGGGTAAATCTTATAGTTTGCTTATCAGGTAGAAATGGAAGATCTTAGAGAGCTTAAATGATCATTTAACACATTTACATAGTTGGTAAGTGGTAAAGTCAGGATTGGAATCACAGCTGCATAGCCACCGATCCCATGCTTTGCCTGTTTGCAGTGCTCTGTAGAATGCCAGGGGAGAACTTGGCTCTGGGGAGGAGGCAAGACAGTGGGGTGATGCTCTGTGCAGCTGGCCTCCCTGCTTAGCTCTCAGGGATAGAAGATTCTTGCAGCCATCTGTGGGTCCACAAAGGAGGCCTCTCCTGACTGGCTTTAATATAGACTGTTGGTGCTTATACATTGAATTAGGTGATATGCTTTTAAAAATTTAATTTTTTTAAACTCTGAGCCCCAGCCTCTTTAGAAAGAATGATGCTTGGAGAGCAGTACACAATACGACTGGAACTGGGTCAGGATCTTATTAAGTCAACATGTTTGTGAGCAAGAAGGACCATTATTATTCCTTGAGAGGAAACTTGTCATATATTTTCCTTCTCTGGAAAGGAAAGGTATCATGTGTTTGACTATAAATTTGATTAGTATCAAAATTAGTTTTTAAAACTATGCTTGTCCTTTTTTCAGAATGTGATCAGGTAAAGAAAATGAAAGCTCAAAGAGGCAATGTTATCTTAGTTCTGAAGATCTCTGCGGATAGTGTTTAAATCATGAATCCTTCACTTACCAGGTCCTGGATAAGTTATTTTATCTCTGTGAGCATCGGTTTTCTCATCTCCCAAAAAAGGAAACTAATTGTAACATTTTACTCTCAGATTGCTTGTCAGGACTCATAACTATAGTAATAAGCAGGTAATAAGTCTATAAATAAGTGCCTGGCACACGGTGACCATTTGGTGTGGCAGCCAGCAGCAGGATCATTAGTGGTAGTTCAGAATTATAAATGTTATTATTCCTTATGACTTTCTAAACACTGAAATGTGAACTTCTAAACACTGGTGAACCTGCAGTACACAGGCAAGGAATGTGTTTTTATGGAATTTTTTTCTTGCTAGTATGTATTTGCATTGCATGGATGGCATTAGGCTGTCAGAGATTAGTCTACATACAATCAGATAAAATGTATTCAGAAGTTAGCAAATACAAGGGGACCATCCCAACCCAGGGAAAAGTCATACTGTAAGTCATTTATTTGGTTGCCTGTTTTTCTGTATGGCTTAGTGATTGTCTTATAGGTAGCAAGTGGCAAGTACAGTGAACCTAGGACTTAGGGTAGACACTCTGGAATCAGATTAGATTTCAGTTGATTCCATCTTTTGCTCAGTTGTTCCATGTGAAGTAAGCAATGTAAATCTTCCTTCTCCCACCCTCTTCATTACATACAGTTCATTCACACATGAATATCCTTTCCCTTTCACCTTAGAAAACTCAGTAAATTCTACCTGAAATCTTATTCTCATAACTCACATCTGTTTCTATAACTATACGTAGTTATTTTTCATATATAGACCTGATATTTAAATAACAGTGATTGTGATTCGTATTGAAAAGAGTTCTTGGCTCAAGAGCTGCCTTCTTTATTCTGCTGCTCTGCGACATCTGTCATGAATCATTCATCCTGTCAGTAGTTACCAAATGCCTCCTATGATCAGGCACTGTTTTGGGTGTTGAAAATATATGATGGTGAAATGAACAAAGCCCTGCCCTTATGGAACTTAGCTGGATGATGATCATGGTGTTTTTACTTAAAATGGGCTCGTTTTCAATCTTTGTGGGTAAGACAGTGGTTAGATTTTTCACTTCAGTGTGTTTCATGTCAATGTATGGCAAAACCAATACAGTACTGTAAAACAGAATAAAGTATTAAAAGGAAACAAACAAACAAATAACAACAAAAAAAAAGTCTTTGTTGTATTCCTTGCACAGAGGCCTGTAAATAAAGACAAGTTTAGGACTAGAGAACAGGTTGTCACTAAAGTGAAATTGTGAAGTAGTTAAATTCAGGGGAATTAGAAAGGCATATAAATATTTTGCCCTTCACTGATGGAATGGATTACTGACCTTTTAAGTGTTGTTTTAATACTTTGGGGTTTTCCTGGTAGCTCAGATGGTAAAAAAAACCTGCTTGCAGTGCAGGAAACCTGGATTTAGTCCCTGGATCAGGAAGATCCCTTGGAGAAGGGCATGGTAACCCACTACAGCATTCTTGTCAGGAGAATTCCAGAGAGAGGAGCCTGGTGGGCTGCAGCCCTACTTCTGTAGACACTGCACTGTACTCTTCTTCCCTGAAGTAAGAAACGTTTTGTAGGTTAAACTCCTGAAATCGGATTTTGAATTTTCCACACATTGATCTTGTGAGTAGGGCAAAAGTGTTTCAGATCATTATTAATAGCCTCATGTCAGCTTTGAGAGAAACTTAGCAAGCTAATGAAATGAGATTTTCAGGTGACAGCAACAGATCTATGTTGAAAGCCATCTGTATTACTTGCGAATAATTGGGCTTTTCCCCCAACCATGTCACACACTTTTCTGGCTGACTGATCTCAGGTGAGCCATTTTCAATTTCATTCAGTTACTGCTTTAATAAATGAAATAACCAAATAAAAGAGGGGTGGAGTTAACTAATAGATCTACAGGGAAAATACCTCCAACAGTAAAAAGTGAAGTTTGTAGGTTCATATTGAGAAATCCCCTTTCCTCCTTTAAAATCTCTTAATGCAAGTATAAACCTAGTGAAGAACCCACCTTAAGAACACAGACACCTCATGAAAGTAGATTTGAACTCAGATCTTATTTTATAGACACTTGGTGGATTCTTCCACTGCTGTTGATCATTTTTCCTCATTTCCTCTGCCTTGTTTAAAGGTGAAATCTTTCACTGCTCTTCATTTTCCCTCATTTCCTTTGCTTTGCCATGGAATTCTATTTTCTTCAATGGTGTAAGTGCTTCCGTCTTCAGATGTAGTTCTTAGGTGGCTGCAGCCAGATCACTGTGACTTATTAGGCATGTGATGATAGTGGACCCAAGAAAGCAATAACTTCAGGCTGTATTTTATAAAGACACTGACCAGATTAACTAGCCTAACTAGTGTCGAAGTTATTTCTGATTAAAACAACTTTATAACCGTTTACACTCATGATTCTGTCTTTTGTATATAATATCCAAAGAATATCCTCTTCTTACCTTTGTTCCATACACCCCTGAACTTTTTCATAGTTTGTCAATTTCTTCTTAATGTACTGAGCTGATTGTAGCTTTTACTGAGACCCTATAGTGGCTTGGAGAAGGAAATGGCAACCCACTCCAGTGTTCTTGCCTGGAGAATCCCAGGGACGGGGGAGCCTGGTGGGCTGCCGTCTGTGGGGTTGCACAGAGTCAGGCACGACTGAAGCGACTTAGCGACTTATAGTGGCTCCTGGTGTGACTGAACCGCAGACAGGCNAAAAAAGTCTTTGTTGTATTCCTTGCACAGAGGCCTGTAAATAAAGACAAGTTTAGGACTAGAGAACAGGTTGTCACTAAAGTGAAATTGTGAAGTAGTTAAATTCAGGGGAATTAGAAAGGCATATAAATATTTTGCCCTTCACTGATGGAATGGATTACTGACCTTTTAAGTGTTGTTTTAATACTTTGGGGTTTTCCTGGTAGCTCAGATGGTAAAAAAAACCTGCTTGCAGTGCAGGAAACCTGGATTTAGTCCCTGGATCAGGAAGATCCCTTGGAGAAGGGCATGGTAACCCACTACAGCATTCTTGTCAGGAGAATTCCAGAGAGAGGAGCCTGGTGGGCTGCAGCCCTACTTCTGTAGACACTGCACTGTACTCTTCTTCCCTGAAGTAAGAAACGTTTTGTAGGTTAAACTCCTGAAATCGGATTTTGAATTTTCCACACATTGATCTTGTGAGTAGGGCAAAAGTGTTTCAGATCATTATTAATAGCCTCATGTCAGCTTTGAGAGAAACTTAGCAAGCTAATGAAATGAGATTTTCAGGTGACAGCAACAGATCTATGTTGAAAGCCATCTGTATTACTTGCGAATAATTGGGCTTTTCCCCCAACCATGTCACACACTTTTCTGGCTGACTGATCTCAGGTGAGCCATTTTCAATTTCATTCAGTTACTGCTTTAATAAATGAAATAACCAAATAAAAGAGGGGTGGAGTTAACTAATAGATCTACAGGGAAAATACCTCCAACAGTAAAAAGTGAAGTTTGTAGGTTCATATTGAGAAATCCCCTTTCCTCCTTTAAAATCTCTTAATGCAAGTATAAACCTAGTGAAGAACCCACCTTAAGAACACAGACACCTCATGAAAGTAGATTTGAACTCAGATCTTATTTTATAGACACTTGGTGGATTCTTCCACTGCTGTTGATCATTTTTCCTCATTTCCTCTGCCTTGTTTAAAGGTGAAATCTTTCACTGCTCTTCATTTTCCCTCATTTCCTTTGCTTTGCCATGGAATTCTATTTTCTTCAATGGTGTAAGTGCTTCCGTCTTCAGATGTAGTTCTTAGGTGGCTGCAGCCAGATCACTGTGACTTATTAGGCATGTGATGATAGTGGACCCAAGAAAGCAATAACTTCAGGCTGTATTTTATAAAGACACTGACCAGATTAACTAGCCTAACTAGTGTCGAAGTTATTTCTGATTAAAACAACTTTATAACCGTTTACACTCATGATTCTGTCTTTTGTATATAATATCCAAAGAATATCCTCTTCTTACCTTTGTTCCATACACCCCTGAACTTTTTCATAGTTTGTCAATTTCTTCTTAATGCACTGAGCTGATTGTAGCTTTTACTGAGACCCTATAGTGGCTTGGAGAAGGAAATGGCAACCCACTCTAGTGTTCTTGCCTGGAGAATCCCAGGGACGGGGGAGCCTGGTGGGCTGCCGTCTGTGGGGTTGCACAGAGTCAGGCACAACTGAAGCGACTTAGCGACTTATAGTGGCTCCTGGTGTGACTGAACCGCAGACAGGCTTAGTGGCTGGAAAGGGTCTGGAGAAGGAAGGTGGGTAATGGCTGCAGGTATTTGTCCTACAGAGAAGGACACGTTTTACTCAGAAGGGTGAACAGTGCTGTTTTGATATGGGAATGATGGAAATCATGGGAAATTTATTTTTCAAATCTTAGATAAAAAAGTTATTTTTCAAATGAACTGTCAGTGTTATCAGGTTTCTTAATTTTGAACTGTTTATTGATACAGTGTCATTAATGTCTTTAATGTTCTTTGGGGGTTTAATTTACCAAAGCTTGGCTCCCAAGTACTTTTAAAGTAGCTTTTCTTGAATATGGAATTTACCAGAGAGGTATTCATTTCTGTGCATAGAGAATTAGAAGAGAGTTTTTTCTCTTTCTGTTTCCTAACCACTAGTTGACGGTGATGTTATTCCTTCTGAACCAGACCCAGAATATATGGGAGAGCAGGAATTACTTTGATAAGTTTGTCTCAAAGCTTATTGAAATTTGCTTTGCTTCTTGAACTGAACTCAGCACTAAAATGAATCATTTCAATAAAGTGTCTCTTGGCTTCATTCAGAACTTAGTGCTAAAAGCTTCTTCCAAATAAATCACATGCTAAAGAGGCAAAATTCCTTTTAATTTATGGATAGCACTTGGTAGAGTTCCTAACTGCTGACAGACCCTGGTCCATTCTGCTAAATCTTGACTGGGTACCAATTCTTGGCAGTCTTCTATCCCCTGTGAATTTGAGTCAGTAGATGATAAGTTCTTTCCTTTCTCAGTGGAGAGCAATCAAGCATGGGCATCTGCTTTCCATTTGGATGCATGGGGACATATGTTGAAAGAGAAAACTAGCAGAATGTAGGCATTTCTGGTTGACATCCAGCTGTGTCACTGCCTCAGTAAGCTCTTAGAAGAGGATGCCAGGCCTCGTTTTCCATCAGCTCATCAGTCACCGTATGGATACTTGATCTCTGTCCTATGTAGGTTAGAGCCTGGGTGACTTCAAGGACGTCTCCCTTCTTTTGCAGAACACAGGTAGGGCTCTTAAGGTGGTGTAGGGAGTTTGCTACCAGTTTCTTTGCTCTTTTAGTTAATGCAACTGTCATTCAGCTAAATTTTTTAAAATTTATCTTTTTTAATGTGGCCTGCTGAGAGGTTGTAGAATGACTGCAATAAAAGCAGTATCAGTTCATCTTAACTTTGTAAACAGTGTACGTAAATAATTCTTTCATAGGAACATTATTCTACAGCAGGCAATATATCATAATGGTTTCAGGTAATTTGGTAGGATTTCCACTTTGTTGCTCTGAAAATTGTCTGCCATGAGTTTTGAACTGGTACTATGTTTTCTAGATTAAATGTGACGGAATTTTTAAAATGTAAATGCTTGGAAAAAATACAGAAGAAGTGCTCTGTTGGGTTATTGTGAGGAACGATGAGTGAATACATGAAAAGAGCTTAACATGGCTTTTAGTTGTGGCTTTTCATAAATAGCAGGGCTAGGACTTAGCTTTCTTGACCACCATGTTTTATGCCAAAGCCAGTGTGGAAGAATTACTGTTTAGAAGTCTTTTTATAGTGATCACTTTTACTTTGCTGTATTTGTGAAAGTAGTATAGTCTTGATTTTATTTGTTTATGATATTTGGTTATTTGTTCCCTCTTTTTATGAGCTTACAGTACTTTAGAGGAAAATGACTGTAAAAGAAAAAAGCATTCTTATAGCAAAGATGAAAAGTTCATCAGAATTTAGCGGGAAAATAGAATGCCTGTGTTAACACATTCTTAACTGGTGCATACCATCCTCATTATAAGTTGTGTACTTAGAATTATTATTAGTTTCTGGAACTAAGAGTGGACTTTTTAAATTAAATAATATTATGTATTTAGAATTACTATTGAATAAAACATTACTTTAATAAAAACAATTCACTAGGTTTTAAATTGATGACCTTATCGCCATATAGGAAAATGTGTTTCATGTTGTAGATTTATGAATTTTTAATATTCTTTGCATTACTGAAACCATGATCTTTACTACTTTATATATAACCTAGAAAATGCATATTGATTTTGAAATCACCCTGAGCAACAGTCTCCACGAGGAGCCTGGCATTAAAGGTTTGCTCTTAATGATTTAACCTCTAAAAGTATTGGTAAAATGTTTAAAGGGAACATAGTATGGGTTTTTAGGGGATGAAGGCAATTCATATATAATAATTTAGGGAAAAAAAAAGAAAACATGCAAACAACCAGCCAGAGCTGAACGGAGGGAAGGAATAATGTTTGTGTCTTGTGTTAAGTGCTAGACATGCCTCAGTTCCTAATGAATAACCAATGTGTTTCAGTTTTCAAGTGGCAGAGCATTTATTTTGTGACAGTTAAGTCTTTATCATAGGTTTCTTTTTGTATTCTATCTTTGGTTCACTTAAGTAATTTTCTCTTTATGAGTTTTGAGAGGAATGTCACTTTGTGAAAGCAATTATTCATACTGCATTTATAATGAAAATTTTTTTTATTTAAAAGTTGTTTAATTATAAAACTGTACTTTTGGTTTTCATGTAGAGTCAGGGAGAAACTTTACATATAACCTCAATGCAGTTTGTTTCTCTCTTGAAGTATAGTTGTTACAATGTTGGTTAGTTTCAAGTGTACAGCAAAGTGATTCAGTTATACATACATATATGTCTATTTTTTTCCAATTCTTTTCCCTTATAGGTTATTATAAAGTATTAAGTATAATTCCTTGTGCTATACAGTAGGTCCTTGCTGGTTATCTGTTTTATATATAGTAGTGTACATCTGTTAATCCCAAACTTCTAATTAATCCCTCCCCTCCCTTACCCTTAGTAACCATAAGTTTGTTTTGCCTGTGGATCTATTTCTGTTTTGTATATAAGTTAATTTGTGTCATTTTTTTTAGATTCCAAGTATAAGTGATATCATGTGATATTTGTTGTTTCTCTGTCTGACTTACTTCACTAGGTATGATGCCTCATCCATCCATGTTACTGCAAATGGCATTATTTCATTCTTTTTTATGGTTGATTGACATTTCATTGTGTAAATGTCATGTCCTTCTTAACTCTTCATCTGTTGATGGACACTTAGGTTGCTTCCATGTCTTGGCTATTGTAAATAGTACAGCAGTGAATGGTGGGAGAGCATCTATCTTTTTGAATTATAGCTTTCTCCAGATACATGCCAAGGGGAAGTATTTCAGGATCATACAGTAGCTCTATTTTTAGTTTTTAAGGAACCTCCATACTGTTCTCCATAGTGGCTATAGCATTTTACATTCCCACCGACCCTGTAGGAGGGTTCCTGTTTCTCTCTTCTTTACGGAGCTTAATTTACAGCCACAATGGATTAGGTAAACCTTTAAGCTAAGTTGAGGTTGTATACAAACTCCCAGATACTTTTAAACAGAAAATACATGTGTGAAAATAGTCGATGACTAAGAGTACATGATGAATTGAACAATAAAACTCACATCATTGTGCTCATTGTTGTTTGTGAAAAATCTGAATATTGTATAATTGCTGAATTCTTCAGAAGAGGAGAACTATTTCCTAGTTTGTGCTGGATTTAAAGAAATGCGTGGTAGTGTAAGTAGCCATGTCTTGATTGGAAGTAAACTGAGTTCTGCTCTAATTCTGCTTTGCTCTGGTCCTTGGGCCAGTTGTTTTACTTCCCCGGATGTTTGTTTTTCTTATCTGTGAAATGACACAAGGAAAACAGGTAGTCTCATGCCATTTGGTACTCTGGTCAAGCTCCTATGAGGCTATGCTGTTACTTTTCTTTTTCTCTTTAATTGCTCCACTCCGTTGGTGTGCATGTACTTGGAACTTGTGTGGGAGTTGGAGGCTGACCCTGAATTGATATGCCATAATGGTACCCACTTATAAGTGACCAAACAGACTGTGGAGGAAATTTCACTCATGTGCATTTTGGTATTTTCTTTTCCTTTTCCATCTTGAATTCTTAAATACTTAGGTCTTTGGAACTTTAGTCAAATGTATTGATGAAAAATATCAATATAAACAACTTTTCTAAGTATTTTTGCCTTCAATCATCTTAGAGGTCATTAAAGCTGTACATTCACAACTGATAACTGGTCAATCTTCAGAGGCAGTTGGTTGATTCATTTGATTAATAAACATTTATTAAACACTTACTGTATAGAGATGTCATAGTGATCATTTGCTTACAAAGAATAAAATTTTTAAAGGAATTATTTAAACAAATTGAGGTTTTCATTAGAAAGATACATTGGACTCTAATGGCACCCCAGTCTGGTTATTGAGCCTAATTTCTGGACATAGGAACTGGCAAACTTAAAACATTTTTTTTTTTTTTNAAGTAGATTTGAACTCAGATCTTATTTTATAGACACTTGGTGGATTCTTCCACTGCTGTTGATCATTTTTCCTCATTTCCTCTGCCTTGTTTAAAGGTGAAATCTTTCACTGCTCTTCATTTTCCCTCATTTCCTTTGCTTTGCCATGGAATTCTATTTTCTTCAATGGTGTAAGTGCTTCCGTCTTCAGATGTAGTTCTTAGGTGGCTGCAGCCAGATCACTGTGACTTATTAGGCATGTGATGATAGTGGACCCAAGAAAGCAATAACTTCAGGCTGTATTTTATAAAGACACTGACCAGATTAACTAGCCTAACTAGTGTCGAAGTTATTTCTGATTAAAACAACTTTATAACCGTTTACACTCATGATTCTGTCTTTTGTATATAATATCCAAAGAATATCCTCTTCTTACCTTTGTTCCATACACCCCTGAACTTTTTCATAGTTTGTCAATTTCTTCTTAATGCACTGAGCTGATTGTAGCTTTTACTGAGACCCTATAGTGGCTTGGAGAAGGAAATGGCAACCCACTCTAGTGTTCTTGCCTGGAGAATCCCAGGGACGGGGGAGCCTGGTGGGCTGCCGTCTGTGGGGTTGCACAGAGTCAGGCACAACTGAAGCGACTTAGCGACTTATAGTGGCTCCTGGTGTGACTGAACCGCAGACAGGCTTAGTGGCTGGAAAGGGTCTGGAGAAGGAAGGTGGGTAATGGCTGCAGGTATTTGTCCTACAGAGAAGGACACGTTTTACTCAGAAGGGTGAACAGTGCTGTTTTGATATGGGAATGATGGAAATCATGGGAAATTTATTTTTCAAATCTTAGATAAAAAAGTTATTTTTCAAATGAACTGTCAGTGTTATCAGGTTTCTTAATTTTGAACTGTTTATTGATACAGTGTCATTAATGTCTTTAATGTTCTTTGGGGGTTTAATTTACCAAAGCTTGGCTCCCAAGTACTTTTAAAGTAGCTTTTCTTGAATATGGAATTTACCAGAGAGGTATTCATTTCTGTGCATAGAGAATTAGAAGAGAGTTTTTTCTCTTTCTGTTTCCTAACCACTAGTTGACGGTGATGTTATTCCTTCTGAACCAGACCCAGAATATATGGGAGAGCAGGAATTACTTTGATAAGTTTGTCTCAAAGCTTATTGAAATTTGCTTTGCTTCTTGAACTGAACTCAGCACTAAAATGAATCATTTCAATAAAGTGTCTCTTGGCTTCATTCAGAACTTAGTGCTAAAAGCTTCTTCCAAATAAATCACATGCTAAAGAGGCAAAATTCCTTTTAATTTATGGATAGCACTTGGTAGAGTTCCTAACTGCTGACAGACCCTGGTCCATTCTGCTAAATCTTGACTGGGTACCAATTCTTGGCAGTCTTCTATCCCCTGTGAATTTGAGTCAGTAGATGATAAGTTCTTTCCTTTCTCAGTGGAGAGCAATCAAGCTTGGGCATCTGCTTTCCATTTGGATGCATGGGGACATATGTTGAAAGAGAAAACTAGCAGAATGTAGGCATTTCTGGTTGACATCCAGCTGTGTCACTGCCTCAGTAAGCTCTTAGAAGAGGATGCCAGGCCTCGTTTTCCATCAGCTCATCAGTCACCGTATGGATACTTGATCTCTGTCCTATGTAGGTTAGAGCCTGGGTGACTTCAAGGACGTCTCCCTTCTTTTGCAGAACACAGGTAGGGCTCTTAAGGTGGTGTAGGGAGTTTGCTACCAGTTTCTTTGCTCTTTTAGTTAATGCAACTGTCATTCAGCTAAATTTTTTAAAATTTATCTTTTTTAATGTGGCCTGCTGAGAGGTTGTAGAATGACTGCAATAAAAGCAGTATCAGTTCATCTTAACTTTGTAAACAGTGTACGTAAATAATTCTTTCATAGGAACATTATTCTACAGCAGGCAATATATCATAATGGTTTCAGGTAATTTGGTAGGATTTCCACTTTGTTGCTCTGAAAATTGTCTGCCATGAGTTTTGAACTGGTACTATGTTTTCTAGATTAAATGTGACGGAATTTTTAAAATGTAAATGCTTGGAAAAAATACAGAAGAAGTGCTCTGTTGGGTTATTGTGAGGAACGATGAGTGAATACATGAAAAGAGCTTAACATGGCTTTTAGTTGTGGCTTTTCATAAATAGCAGGGCTAGGACTTAGCTTTCTTGACCACCATGTTTTATGCCAAAGCCAGTGTGGAAGAATTACTGTTTAGAAGTCTTTTTATAGTGATCACTTTTACTTTGCTGTATTTGTGAAAGTAGTATAGTCTTGATTTTATTTGTTTATGATATTTGGTTATTTGTTCCCTCTTTTTATGAGCTTACAGTACTTTAGAGGAAAATGACTGTAAAAGAAAAAAGCATTCTTATAGCAAAGATGAAAAGTTCATCAGAATTTAGCGGGAAAATAGAATGCCTGTGTTAACACATTCTTAACTGGTGCATACCATCCTCATTATAAGTTGTGTACTTAGAATTATTATTAGTTTCTGGAACTAAGAGTGGACTTTTTAAATTAAATAATATTATGTATTTAGAATTACTATTGAATAAAACATTACTTTAATAAAAACAATTCACTAGGTTTTAAATTGATGACCTTATCGCCATATAGGAAAATGTGTTTCATGTTGTAGATTTATGAATTTTTAATATTCTTTGCATTACTGAAACCATGATCTTTACTACTTTATATATAACCTAGAAAATGCATATTGATTTTGAAATCACCCTGAGCAACAGTCTCCACGAGGAGCCTGGCATTAAAGGTTTGCTCTTAATGATTTAACCTCTAAAAGTATTGGTAAAATGTTTAAAGGGAACATAGTATGGGTTTTTAGGGGATGAAGGCAATTCATATATAATAATTTAGGGAAAAAAAAAGAAAACATGCAAACAACCAGCCAGAGTTGAACGGAGGGAAGGAATAATGTTTGTGTCTTGTGTTAAGTGCTAGACATGCCTCAGTTCCTAATGAATAACCAATGTGTTTCAGTTTTCAAGTGGCAGAGCATTTATTTTGTGACAGTTAAGTCTTTGTCATAGGTTTCTTTTTGTATTCTATCTTTGGTTCACTTAAGTAATTTTCTCTTTATGAGTTTTGAGAGGAATGTCACTTTGTGAAAGCAATTATTCATACTGCATTTATAATGAAAATTTTTTTTATTTAAAAGTTGTTTAATTATAAAACTGTACTTTTGGTTTTCATGTAGAGTCAGGGAGAAACTTTACATATAACCTCAATGCAGTTTGTTTCTCTCTTGAAGTATAGTTGTTACAATGTTGGTTAGTTTCAAGTGTACAGCAAAGTGATTCAGTTATACATACATATATGTCTATTTTTTTCCAATTCTTTTCCCTTATAGGTTATTACAAAGTATTAAGTATAATTCCTTGTGCTATACAGTAGGTCCTTGCTGGTTATCTGTTTTATATATAGTAGTGTACATCTGTTAATCCCAAACTTCTAATTAATCCCTCCCCTCCCTTACCCTTAGTAACCATAAGTTTGTTTTGCCTGTGGATCTATTTCTGTTTTGTATATAAGTTAATTTGTGTCATTTTTTTTAGATTCCAAGTATAAGTGATATCATGTGATATTTGTTGTTTCTCTGTCTGACTTACTTCACTAGGTATGATGCCTCATCCATCCATGTTGCTGCAAATGGCATTATTTCATTCTTTTTTATGGTTGATTGACATTTCATTGTGTAAATGTCATGTCCTTCTTAACTCTTCATCTGTTGATGGACACTTAGGTTGCTTCCATGTCTTGGCTATTGTAAATAGTACAGCAGTGAATGGTGGGAGAGCATCTATCTTTTTGAATTATAGCTTTCTCCAGATACATGCCAAGGGGAAGTATTTCAGGATCATACAGTAGCTCTATTTTTAGTTTTTAAGGAACCTCCATACTGTTCTCCATAGTGGCTATAGCATTTTACATTCCCACCGACCCTGTAGGAGGGTTCCTGTTTCTCTCTTCTTTACGGAGCTTAATTTACAGCCACAATGGATTAGGTAAACCTTTAAGCTAAGTTGAGGTTGTATACAAACTCCCAGATACTTTTAAACAGAAAATACATGTGTGAAAATAGTCGATGACTAAGAGTACATGATGAATTGAACAATAAAACTCACATCATTGTGCTCATTGTTGTTTGTGAAAAATCTGAATATTGTATAATTGCTGAATTCTTCAGAAGAGGAGAACTATTTCCTAGTTTGTGCTGGATTTAAAGAAATGCGTGGTAGTGTAAGTAGCCATGTCTTGATTGGAAGTAAACTGAGTTCTGCTCTAATTCTGCTTTGCTCTGGTCCTTGGGCCAGTTGTTTTACTTCCCCGGATGTTTGTTTTTCTTATCTGTGAAATGACACAAGGAAAACAGGTAGTCTCATGCCATTTGGTACTCTGGTCAAGCTCCTATGAGGCTATGCTGTTACTTTTCTTTTTCTCTTTAATTGCTCCACTCCGTTGGTGTGCATGTACTTGGAACTTGTGTGGGAGTTGGAGGCTGACCCTGAATTGATATGCCATAATGGTACCCACTTATAAGTGACCAAACAGACTGTGGAGGAAATTTCACTCATGTGCATTTTGGTATTTTCTTTTCCTTTTCCATCTTGAATTCTTAAATACTTAGGTCTTTGGAACTTTAGTCAAATGTATTGATGAAAAATATCAATATAAACAACTTTTCTAAGTATTTTTGCCTTCAATCATCTTAGAGGTCATTAAAGCTGTACATTCACAACTGATAACTGGTCAATCTTCAGAGGCAGTTGGTTGATTCATTTGATTAATAAACATTTATTAAACACTTACTGTATAGAGATGTCATAGTGATCATTTGCTTACAAAGAATNTCAGGGGTTAGGTGCATGGATCCTAGAATACAAAAAGTAGATCTGCATTTGAAATTTACTGCCCTAAAAATCCTCTGTGCTCCATCTATTAATCCCCTCCCCTCCCCAGCCCTTGACAATCATTCATTTTATTATCTCCATAATAAGGTAAGACAGTTTTCTTATTGTCTCCATATTCTTTTGCCTTTTCTAGAATGTCATACAGTTGTGTAGTATATAGCCTTTTTAGATTAGCTTGTTTCACTTAGTAATGTGCATTTAAATTTGTTTCATTTTCATGGTTTGATACTTCTTTTTTTTTAAGCGCTCAAGTGATACTGTGCTTTCCAAATATACCATAATTATATATCCATTTATGTACTGAAGAACATCTTGGTTGTTTTCAAGTTTTGGCAATTATGAATAAGGCTGCTGTAGTATCTGTGTGTAGGTTTTTATGTGGACATAAATTTTTAATTCTTTTGGATGAATACCAGGGAGTGTGATTGGTGGATCATATGGTAAGATCAGGGCTTCCCAGGTGGTGCTAGTGGTAAAGAACTCACGTGCCAATGCAGGTAGATGTAGGAAATGTGAGTTTGATCCCTGAGTTGGGAGGATCCCCTGGAGAAGGGCACAGAAACCCACCATATTATTCTTGCCTGGAAAATCCTATGGACAGATGAGCCTGACACATTGCAGTCCACAGGTTGCACAGAGCTGGATATGACTGAGTCAACCTAGCATGCATGCATGGTAAGATCATAGGAAAAGACCCTGATGTTGGGAAAGATTGAAGACAGGAAGAGAAGGGGATAACAGAGGATGAGATGGTTGGATGGCATCACCGATTTGATGGACATGAGTTTGAGCAAGCTCCTGGAGTTGGTGATGGACAGGGAAGCCTGGAGTGCTGCAGCCCATGGGGTTGCAAAGAGTTGAACACAACTGAGTAACTGAACTGAATTGATGGTAAGATCATGTTTAGTTTTGTAAGAAATCACCAAACTGTTTTCCAAAGTGGCTGTACCATTTGCATTCCCACTAGTAATTAATGAGAATTCCTATTGCTCCATAATCACCATCAGCATTTGATGTTGTCAGTGGTTTCAGTTTTGACTGTTCTAATAGGTGTTATCTCATTGTTTTTATCTTCATTTTCCTGATAACATATGATGTGGAGCTTCTTTTCATATGCTTATCTGCCATTTGTGTATATTTTTTGGCAAAGTCTCTGCTAAGACCTTTGACCAGTTTTTAAATTGGGTTGTTTTTTAATTGTTGAGTTTTAAGAGTTCTAAAACTAAGATCATGGCATCTGGTCCCATCACTTCATGGGAAATAGATGGGGAAACAGTGGAAACAATGTCAGACTTTATTTTTGGGGGCTCCAAAATCACTGCAGATGGTGACTGCAGCCATGAAATTAAAAGACACTTACTCCTTGGAAGGAAAGTTATGACCAACCTAGATAGCATATTCAAAAGCAGAGACATTACTTTGCCAACAAAGGTCCATCTCGTCAAGGCTATGGTTTTTCCAGTGGTCATGTACGGATGTGAGAGTTGGACTGTGAAGAAGGCTGAGCACTGAAGAATTGATGCTTTTGAACTGTGGTGTTGGAGAAGACTCTTGAGAGTCCCTTGGACTGCAAGGAGATCCAACCAGTCCATTCTGAAGGAGATCAGCCCTGGGATTTCTTTGGAAGGACTGATGTTGAAGCTGGAACTCCAATACTTTGGCCACCTCATGCGAAGAGTTGACTCATTGGAAAAAACTCTGATGCTGGGAGGGATTGGGGGCGAGAGGAGAAGGGGACGACAGAGGATGAGATGGCTGGATGGCATCACAGACTTGATGGACGTGAGTTTGAATGAACTCTGGGAGTTGGTGATGGACAGGGAGGCCTGGAGTGCTACAGTTCATGAGGTCGCAAAGAGTCGGACACGACCGAGTGACTGAACTGGACTGAACTGAACTGTATGTTTTAAGTAACAATTTTCTACTACATGTGTCTTTTACAAATATTTTCTTCCAGTTTGTGGCTTGTTTTCTTATTTTCTTGACATTTTTCACAGGGAAGAAGTTTTTAATATTAATGAAATTCAGTTTATCAATTATTTCTTACATGAATTGTGTTTTTGGTATTTTATCTAAAAAGTCATCACTGTAACCAACGGTCATAATCTCGGTTTTCTCCTAGGATGTCTTCTGAGTTTCATAGTTTTGTGTTTTACACTTAAATCTGTGATCCCTTTGAGTTAGTTTCTGTTAAGGGTGGGAGATATGTGTCTGTATTTATTTATATTTTTTGCATGCAGACGTTTAGTTGTTCCATTACCTTTTTTTTTTCTTGGCAAGTATTATCTTTGCTCCATTGTAGGCTCTTTTGTTGATCAGTTGACTGTGTTTACATGGGTTTATTTCTGAGCTCTCTATTCCATTCCATTGATCTATTGTCTAGTTTTTTTTTAAATTAGTACTGTACTGTCTTGACAATTGTAGCTGTATTGTAATTACTGAAGTTGGGTAGTGTCAGTCCTCCAATTTTATTCTTTTCCTTCAGTGTTGAGTTGGCTATTCTGGGTCTTTGGACTCATATATAAACTTTAGAATCAGTTTGTCAGTATCCCCAGTATAACTTGCTGGAATTTAAATCAGATTGCATTGAATCTATAGATAAATTTGAGAAGAATTGAAATTTTCCTAATATTGAGTCTCCCTGTTTGTTAACATGTGCTATCTCTCCATTTATTTAGTTCTTTAAATTCATTCATCAGAGTTTTGTAGCTTTTCTCATATACCTCTTGTACATATTTCATTATATTTGTACCAAAGTATTTCAGTTTTTGGTACTTATGTAAATGGTATTGAGTTTCTAATTTAAAATTCTACTTGTTCATTGCTGGTAATGATAATATAGGAAAGCATTTGACTTTTTATATATTAATCTTGTACCCTGCAACCTTGCTATAATTGCTTATTAGTTTTAGGAGTTTTTTGTCAGTTCTTTCAGATTTTCTACATAAACCATGATATCATTTTTTAGGTCATTAGTTTTTTACTTTTATTTTTTAGGAAAGAGACTTTAAGTAATAAAGTCTGCTTTTCTTTTTTCCCTGTTTTTTGTCTGAGAGACTTAAAATATACAGGTAGACATGAAAAGTAATATAACAAACATCCATGCTATGTATGGTCATATTTATTTCCAATCCTTTTTTGGCTTCATGCCCAAGGAATGAAGCTGTATTGGTAGAGGTGAAGTCTACTTAACATTATCTTTGGTCTCATTCCCTTCACTGTCTCCTCAGGGGCCGTGCCTGTCCTGTGTTTTGTATATATATAGGATTTTTTTTTAATAACCATCTCTATTCCACCTAAATTATATGTCACCCTCTGGTTAATCTGGTCATACAGTTTTCACACAGAAGTGAATTAGAATATCTATGTACTACCCATAACAAGCTCCAGTTTCACCTTGGGTTGATCTCCTTAACTCATAGTCTATAACAGGCTTGGAGAACATCTGAAAAGTCTGGATAACCTAGGGACTGACTCTTATCAATACTCATGTCACGTTTTGAGGTTTTACACCTGAGTTACAGGTATAGTCAACTTTCTATCATGCCTATCAACTTTATACTAGAGTGTTTTATGAAATGTCATCACTTTAATGAATGTAATTTCTCAAGTATTTATTGAACACCTGTTAAATGATGAGGTAACTGTTCTCTTATTGGATAAACTACTGAATTCCAATAATTAATCCTCCAGAATATACTGAGTATAATTAGTAATAATAGCTAACAGTTATTATATTTAAACACTGCTTTAAGAGATTTATATATGTTAACTCACTTAATCCATGTAACAACTCCATGTGCCATTTGACACCATTATCATCCACATTTTCCAGTGTGATAGTGGAGATACAGGGAATAAATAACTTATGCTACCCCCAAAAAGATGTCCTTTTTATTATAGGGAACTGGAATGCTAAAGTAGGAAGTCAAGAAACACCTGGAGTAACAGGCAAATTTGGCCCTGGAATGCGGACTGAAGCAAGGCAAAGACTAACAGAGTTTAGCCAAGAAAATGCACTGGTCATAGCAAACACCTTCTTCCAACAACACAAGAGAAGACTCTACACATGGACATCACCAGATGGTCAACACTGAAATCAGATTGATTATATTCTCTGCAGCCAGAGATGGAGAAGCTCTATACAGTCAAGAAAAACAAGACCAGGAGCTGACTGTGGCTCAGATAATGAACTCCTTATTACCAAATTCAGACTTAAATTGAAGAAAGTAGGGAAAACAGCTAGGCCATACAGGTATGACCTAAATCCAAATCGCTTATGATTATACAGTGGAAGTGAGAAATAGATTTAAGGGCTTAGATCTGATAGATAGAGTGCCTGATGAACTATGGACAGAGGTTCGTGACATTGTACAGGAGACAGGGATCAAGACCATCCCCATGGAAAAGAAATGCAAAAAAGCAAAATGGCTGTCTGGAGAGGCCTTACAAATAGCTGTGAAAAGAAGAGAGGCAAAAAGCAAAGGAGAAAAGGAAAGATATAAGCATCTGAATGCAGAGTTCCAAAGAATAGCAAGAAGAGATTAAAAAAAGCCTTCTTTAGCAATCAATGCAAAGAAATAGAGGAAAAGAACAGAATGGGAAAGACTAGAGATCTCTTCAAGAAAGTTAGAGATACCAAGGGAACATTTCATGCAAAGATGGGCTCGATAAAGGACAGAAATGGTATGGACCTAACAGAAGCAGAAGATATTAAG
>SJYW01007345.1:114638-137271 GCA_006410735.1 Raphicerus campestris
ATAGTATATTCAAAAGCAGAGACATTACTTTGCCAACTAAGGTCTGTCTAGTCCAGGCTATGGTTTTTCCAGTGGTCATGTATGGATGTGAGAGTTGGACTGTGAAGAAAGCTGAGCGCCGAAGAATTGATGCTTTTGAACTGTGGTGTTGGAGAAGACTCTTGAGAGTCCCTTGGACTGAAAGGAGATCCAACCAATCCATTCTAAAGGAGATCAGTCCTGGGTGTTCATTGAAAGGACTGATGTTGAAGCTGGAACTCCAATACTTTGGCCACCTGATGCGAAGAGCTGACTCATTTGGGAAGACCCTGATGCTAGGAAAGATTGAGGACAGGAGGAGAAGGGGGTGACAGAGGATGAGATGGCTGGATGGCATCACTGACTCGATGGAAATGAGTTTGGGTAGACTACGGGAGTTAGTGATGGACAGGGAGGCCTTGCGTGTTGCAGTTCATGGGGTTGCAAAGAGTCGGCCACGACTGAGTGAACTGAACTGAACTGATACCACTAAAATGACTCTTAGTCTTTTGTATAAGGGATTAAAAAAATGTGATAATAAGTAAGCAGCTTCCCAGAGAATGTTAAGGATTTCCTTCTGATTATGGCTTTTATGTCAACCAAAGACATTCTCACAGTGACTGAATGTCAGGGCAGTCCTGAGCTGGGTGAGGTTGACACTGGTCAATGTAATTACCTTAACTTTGTGGAGTTTTGAGAAGGTGGGGAGGAGTGAGACAGCACTGGAATCAGACAGCTTGATTCTGATGCTCTGCCATGCCTGTCATCTGTGACTTTAAGCCTCAGTTTTATTCATATAGTGTGACTAAACAGAAGCATGTACCTCTCACAGTGTTTTCAGTGGTGTCTAGATAACAGTACATGCCTAGCATTCTGCGTTAAATGATGTGCTATTTGCCTTTGCTTTCCTTATCTCATTTAAGCCTCATAAAAATATATCCAGGTTAGTTTTATTATTTCCATGTATTACATGTGAAAAAAATTGAGCTCAGAGGAAATAGCTTGTCAGGGGGAACACATGTAGTCAGCATTTGAATCCAGGTCTTTCTTGCCCCATGTTCCATGTTCACTGCAGCATGAAGGTTAGCAGACATTGGAGTATCTTGGGAACCTACAGTTGTGAGTAAGTGGTAAGGGGATAAGAGCTTGGTACTGGAGGCCTTTGGGGATAACAGGGTGGTGTGGCTGGGTAAGAAGTTGGTTCAAATCTCTGTTGTTGGACTGACTTCACACTGTGTTAAGAGAGCTGCATACAGTGCCTGTCTAAAGAGTGGGCCCCTCCCTTTGGTCGGGACAGTGCTCATTACTGGCCAAATGAGTGCTGCATCACATCGCTCTACACCAAGACCTCTTTAACAGTGACACGCGATCCAGGCCCTTCAGCGTGGCTAACAGTAAGAACAGATTTACCATTAAAAAAAGAAATCTCTTGATATGTGCTAAGCACTGTGAGAAGAGTGTTAAAATTTATTGCTTAGATTATCTCTTTGAGACTGGTGCTGTTATTATCAGCATTTTATGGATGTGGAAACCAGGTGGTAGTTAGCTGAACCAGATTTAGAACAGAATCTGTTTGACCCCGGAGGCAATTCCTGAAGCGCCCATCAGTTCAGTTCAGTTGCCCAGTCATGTCCGACTCTACGACTCCATGGACTGTAGCACAGCAGGCTTTCCTGTCCATCACTAACTCCCGGAGTTTACTCAAACTCATGTCCATTGAGTCGGTGATGCCATCGAACCATCTCACCCTCTGTCATCCCCTTCTCCTCCTGCCTTCAGTCTTCCCCAGCATCAGGGTCTTTTCCAGTGAGTCATTTCTTCACATCAGGTGGCCAAAGTATTGGAGTTTCAGCTTCAGTATCGGTCCTTCCAGTGAACATTCAGGAATGATTTCCTTTAGGATGGACTGGTTGTATCTCTTTGCTATCCAAGGGACTCTCAAGAGTCTTGTCCAACATCACAGTTCAAAAACATCAATTCTTTGGCGCTCAGCTTTCTTTATAGTCCAACTCTCATACCCATATATGAATACTGGATAAATCATAGCTTTGACTAGATGGACCTTTGTTGGCAAAGTAATGTCTCTGTTTTTTAATATGCTGTCTAGGTTGGTCATGACTTTTCTTCCAAGGAGCAAGCGTCTTTTAATTTCATGGCTGCAGTCACCATCTGCAGTGATTCTGAAGTCCAAGAAAATAAATTATGTCACTGTTTCCATGGTTTTCCCATCTATTTGTCATGAAGTGATGGGACCAGATACCACAATCTTAGTTTTCTGAATGTTGAATTTTAAGCCAACTTTTTCACTCTCCTTTTTCTATCATTAAGAGGCTCTTTAGTTCTTCTTCACTTTCTGCCAAAAGTGTGGTGTTATCTGCATATCTAAGGTGAATGGTATTTCTCCTGGCAATCTTGATTCCAGCTTGTGCTTCATCCAGTCCAGCATTTCTCATGATATTCTGCATATAAGTTAAGTAAGCTGGGTGACAATATACAGCCTTGACATACTCCTTACCCAATTTGGAACCAATCTGTTGTTCCATGTCCAGTTCTAACTGTTGCTTCTTGACCTGCATACAGATTTCTCAAGAGGCAGGTCAGGTGGTCTGGCATTCCCATCTATTTAAGAATTTTCCACAGTTTGTTGTGAGAAGCTCCCATAATACCTTTGTTTTTGTGTTCATAGACTGATTGGCTTCAAGCCCATCTGTTTATCTACATCTCCCAATTCTTTCCTACTGGAAAGATTTATTTCAGCCAAATGGCTCTCTTATATCCACTGAAATACACTTTGTGTTTCTGGTCACCATCATTTTCTTCTCTCGTCATTCACCTTTATGACTTCTCCTTTTCCACTCACCCAGTAATTTCTTCCTGCCTTTGAATATCCTTTCCTGAGTAATATAGCTCTGCTGGTTGTCTCTTACCCGAAGGCCCATTGCATTTGGTATTGCTTTACTGATTTTGCAGTTATCACTGGCAACCAAGTATTTGCAACATTTGTTATGTGTGCCCTTTTCGAAAAGATTTCAAAGTTTTGTGTGAATCTTTTCTTTTTTTTAATCCCAATAGTGTTTAATACCATACTCTGTGCATAGATAATATTGAGTAAGTATTCTTCAGTTAGCCATCTGGGAANACCAAGTATTTGCAACATTTGTTATGTGTGCCCTTTTCGAAAAGATTTCAAAGTTTTGTGTGAATCTTTTTTTTTTTAAATCCCAATAGTGTTTAATACCATACTCTCTGCATAGATAATATTGAGTAAGTGTTCTTCAGTTAGCCATCTGGGAAGCCTGAAAGAAAGAATATTCTGAGCAAATGAAATAATCACAGTACATATCTCACTTTATGGAAATTAGAAAGAAGTTGCTTGAATATTGTAGTAGAGAAAAAAGAATGAGCAAAAGAAAATAATACCCAAGGTGGGCTTTTCCTGGAGGTGCCCTGCAGAAGTCCAAGTTCCTGGTCAGGGAGCTAAGATTCTGCAGTGCCATGCAATGTGGCAAAAAAAAAAAAAAAAAAAAAAAGCCAAGAAAACCTGCATAGAAATAGAGTATGCTGGAACCACATGGGAATTGATGTTCTGGTTTAGAGGAAGAATTAAATTAATTAACTGTGTGCCCCAAATCTTTAAATGTATAATAAAAAGTGGTAACAAAAGTGTCTGGAAAAATCTGTGTACATTTGTAGTGATACAATGCATTTTCCTTTTTGTATTTTAATGGATTCCAAGCATAAACATTTTTTCTATATTAATATTATTTGGTTATCTTCTTTCAAGTAAATGATAGGAGAAAATAAAGTTAATATCAGATTCAGAGATTTTAAAACATTTTCTTTTAGTACTTATTTTATAAAGGATCAGTTTCTGAATAGCTTTTTCTTTTATTTTTCTTTTTGTTCCAAGGACATAAGCTTTACTCTCCATTGCTTTGCTGTTATGTTGTTAAAAAATCCAGTTTGCTAGTTCAGTTCAGTTCAGTCACTCAGTCGTGTCTGACTCTTTGCAACCCCATGAATCGCAGCACGCCAGGCCTCCCTATCCATCACCAACTCCCAGAGTTCACCCAAACTCATGTGCATCGAGTTGGTGATGCCATCTAGCCATCTCATCCTCTGTTATCCCCTTCTCCTTTTAGATTATTATTCAGACTGTTCCTCTGTTGAATTAAATTCTCCTGTAATAGGAGCTAGAGTTCCCTGACAGAAAACTGCAGAAAATATAGATTTTCATTAATTTAAATTTACTAGTAACAAATTATTCCTTCCTCCAAATTTTTATTCATGACCATCCTCAAGGATATGAAGAACACATTCCTATTTCATTTAGTGTTAATAGAGATGGTCCTTGCAGAAGGACCTACTGTACTTACTGCATAAATCCATTGCATAAAGTAGGGAGTAAAAAACTCTTGTTTAATGCTAACAAATTCTAACAAAATACCAACAGAGTGAGCACCTTCCCTCTTTTTTGAACAAATACTAAATGGAATTCCTCGTTATGATTCTTCCCCCTTTTATATCCCAAGTGAGTCAGTACTAAGTTGACCTTTACAAATTTAGAACCTAAGAAACATTTTTACAGGTTTATTGGCCTTTATTCAGATTTGGGAACAGCTAAAGAAGGAGCTGGTGAAAAACTTTTGCTGTCATCAAGAAGTATTTACATGGTCTTAGAGCTAATCCCCACCAGCCTCTCCTGCAGGTGGCAATGCTGTCAACCTCTGGTGATCCTTCTCAGAGATGGTTCTAAGGGTAGAAATCTCTGCCTCCTACGAAGTGTTTTCCACAAAATACATTTTTTTTTTAAATAAGGCACCAGCCAGGATCTTTGTGAAGGGGATTTCCCATGGCAGATCATGGGAATTATGTAGCTTGCAATGGTTTGATATTAGGGAAAAGCTGAAAAACTCACCTTCTTGTGTTTATCTTTTAAGTCACAGTTTCTCAGGTAAAATATTTTCACAGCCTTTGATTTTATTAAATGAAAATAGAAGATTTGGATTCAAATCTGTAGAGCACTTGTTTTCACTGTGGCTTCCATGAGACTCTGATTCCCTTGTCTGGCTAATCCCCTGCCCTTGTTGGGGTCTTGTTGGCATGTTTCCTTTTGTGACCAGCAGGCTTTTGGTGTGCTCTGGGGCAAGTGCTTCTGATACAGAATTAAGGAAAAGAGGAAATTATATTTATCCATTTAAAAGATTGTCTTCTCTGTGTCAGTCACAGTGTAAGATCCAAAATGTAACTTCCACGAGTGCCAGGACTGCCATTTTAATTTTACCTCTGTATCTTCGGCCACTAGCATGGGTCTGGTTGGGCTGACATGCAGGAATAGTTATTGGATGAGACTTGGTGTATTGGTCACTCGTACCAGTAAAGAGATGACACATTCAAAATAGGACGTTAGGGGGAGGATTATTGACAAAGGGACTGTTTCCTCAGGTGAGGGCAATAACATCAGAGGAGCAGTTATCACCCAGAACCTGGGAAGTGAGTGTCCTTCACGAAAGGTCACCTTGAGACAAGCACCAACCCACCTAAGTGACCCTGGGCAATAGGCAAACATTCCTCTTAGTCCAGGCCTCCCTGCTGTGAACTGGAGGGGTCAGGTAGCTGACTGATATAGACCATACTGGCAAGGCTTCTGGGAAAGGTGGCTGGAGGACAAGTGGGAGAGATCTGGAGCATACAGATGAAATGCCCAGCCACTAAGATGTTCCTGATCCATCAGGGAGATAGAGGAGTAAGCAGACATTTTAATGTAGTTAGAATAATATTTATATTATTAATATTTAAATATTATTAAATATTTAATAATATTTAAATTATCTTGTGTACCCTCACAAGATCCCTATGAGATAGGTATTGTGGTGATTTTTACAGATGATGGAAACTGAGGGATTAAGGGTTTAACTGAAGGTTTAAGGGTTTAACTGAGGGTCAGACTGCTAGTGAGCTGAGATTTGAACCTAAGAAGTTTGTCTGTAAAGTCTGAGCTTTGCTGGATTGCAGGAATTAAGCAGTGTGGTGTGGAATACTACTTTCTTTCCAAACCTTGATGTACATGGGAATCTTTGGGGGCTCTTTAAGAGTAACTCCTGGTTCAACAGATCCTGCCACAGGGCTTGAGAATCTGCATTTCTGCCAACTGCTGTTGATCTGCTTCTGGCAGCGAGGGATCCAGGACCTGCAGTTAGACATGGAGTCTATGTCTTAAGGGTAAGACTCTCAACCAGTGTTCTCTCTGCTCTTCCTTTTTCTGATGTGTCACATGAGCAGGTCGGGTGATATTAAGGCCCAGCCAAAATTGTGATGCCTGATTTCAGCCTGGAAGCTCCTTCCAGCCGTCCTAGTGTGGGTCTCCTGGTCGTGACAGCCTAGGAGGCCCTGTAGGGGAGCTGGCGTGGCAGCCTCCTCTCCACAGGCTGAGTTCAGGTGACAGCACTTGACCTTTGGCCACACGGGGGCTGCTCCATTCTTAGCCGTCCCTTCCAGAACGGAGCCTCCCCCGGCATCTGGCACTGCTCCCTTTTGCCTCATGGGTTCTCATTCCTGTCACACTGATTAGGGCTGGATCTGTAAGTGGAGCCTGATAACGCACGGTACCACATTGTGTCACTTTTGTTGCTCCTGTAATTGGAGCCCCAAATTGTAATAGTCGGGCAAAGCCGCCTCTAGTGTCTGAATAAAGCTCCTTTATTCTTTTTAATAGCGTTTCTACCATTGGGCACGCCTAAAAGATGCCTAACATTGTGTGGCTTAAAATTGAAGAAGAAGCCGTGCTCTGCTTAAAGCTCGTGATTTTTCCAGTTCTTTTTCCTTTTGTAACAACTGGAGTGTGCCACAGCTGGCACCAGCACCTGCAGATGGAGAGGGACAGGCCGTCTCACTGTGTACTGTTCATAACAGTGTTTTGGTTCCCTAGGTCCCCAAGTTTTCTACCTGTGATCTGGGGCTCCCATTTCTCTGTAATCCACAGCTGAATACACAATATGCAAAACTGCAGACTTCATGCTTCAGAAAATCAGATGGGACCTCAATGCTGAGCCCTTTTCTCTTTTCGTTTCCTCTACTTTGATCATATGGTGCTATGGCACACGTTCAGTAAATCTTGCATCGAATTTTTCCAGGTGCAGAACTCCTGCAACATTATGCGTATGGTTTCCCTGTCGTATTTTGACAGTTGAGGTGATTTAATTGCCTTTGATGGTGCTCTCAGACTAATCAGGCTGGAGCAGTGGTGCTATTCTCCTGCTGTGCTCAGCAGTGCCTTCTGGAAGGTTGTGGAGAAGGATGTTTGCTGTCCTGTTACCGTGTTTATGTGATTCATTATCTCTTAACTGCATCTAGTGCTACTTACAAGTCAAGTAGATATTTGGGAGGGATAATCATTATGTGTACATTTAATTTATCAATATAAACAAGTCTTTATGACTGTAGAATAATCTCTATATTAAGGATTTGGCTTTCTATTTTTTTTTTTTGATCTGTTTTTTTGGATTGGTTTTATTTTATGCTGCTGTGTGTATGTGTTAATTGCTTAGTTGTGTCCAACTCTTTGCAATCCTATGGACTGTAGCCTGCCAGGCTTCTATGCCCATCGAATTCTCCAGGCAAGTATGCTGGAGTGGATTGCCATTCCCTTCTCTAGGGATCTTTCCAGCAGGTATCAAACCTGGATCTCCTGCATTGCAGGCATATTTTTTACAGTCTGAACCACCAGGGAAGCTCCATTTTGTGTTGTTGACACCCAGTAAATCATCCTGTTGTGGTTGGAGAACATCTTGTTGTTATGGCTAACACTTTACCAGCTACGGGATTTTTAGATCCTTGAAGAACAACAGGTGCAATAATGTCAGATATCCTTCCAAAGCTTGTGATGAGTGTAGAGTGAAGGCAGGAAGGGTTCCAGAACAAGTGCAGAGAGTCTAGGGCTGGCTGCCCTCCTGGGGGAGCACAGTTGGTCTGCATCTCTGTTTATGTGTTTGTTGCCATTGCCTTATTCCCTCTTGAGCTTAAAGAATCAAACTTAGGTGGGGAGAGCTTGATTAAAAATCTAAGGAGAGGTTTTCTGGGTTAATATTACGATTGGGAGATGGCATAAAATCTCTATTATTTAGCCAATCACTGGTATTTACCAAGAAAGTAAATACTATGTTTAAATGTTCCTGGTGTTTATAAAGAGCAGCTTTCATGTTAATTGCTGTGACTTATGGTAAAGATATCAAAAACAGCTGGTGAACTGGTTGAGATAATGAACAGGCAGAGATGAGGACAGAAACCTGGGATGTTGTCCTGAGACAGGCTGCTCCCCTCCACCCTCCGTAACTCTCTGTGGCTCAGCAGCTCAAAGTGCAGGCTGCAGCTCCCCCAGGCTTATGAGGTGGGTTGTGTCCCCTGGGACCGCATTGTTGTTTCCCGAGGCAGTGTTAGAGGAACTAGAACATGGTGTCTGCTTTTTAATTCCACTCAGGCTGAATACTTGGCAGCCAGCTCAGTCTAGCTGTGGAATTCTGAGCTTAGGTGGGTCTGTTTATAAAGGCTTAGGTCTTAAAGAAGTTGAGAGGCTAGCATGGAATTCTGCCTCCAGCTGACAGCCCATTCTTTGGGGTCAGACGCACTTCTTTTGACATGTCATTGGCAGAATTTAAAGTTTTGAATTTGAAGATTGGATTTTAACAATTGGGGGTCTTAAATATCATGTTTTGCCCCTGGAATTTAGCTCCAGTGATGACTTTGAAATGCTGTTTATGGAAGATTAAATGCTTTAGCAAATAGGAGACTATTGTGAAATGGCAGATCAAATAAATATCTTCCAGAAGTGACAAAAAACTTTATTACAGGAGCATCTTGTCTCTTTAGGGCGTGTAATTAATTGTGAACCACACATAAATAATATATTTTATGGTTCTTTTGTCATTTATCTGTTTTCTGTTTTATAAACACAATTATTCACTGGTAGTCTTTCAATTCTGTTTTTATTACATGATCTGATAATTCAAAGTGAGAAATTACTATATTAAGAACTTGGCAGAGATACAGCCAAGTTTTAATGAATTTTAGGTTATCATTTGTAATAAAAAATGTGAACTGTCATTTTAGCTTTTGTTGGTACACTTTTATGTAATCTTTCTATTTTACTTTAAAAGTTAACTTTTGATTAGATAAAGAATTTTATTAAAATTTATTGAAAGAATAAGGAATTAATAATACAGTGTAACTGTGTGTGTAAGTCGCTCCATCATGTCTGACTCTTTGTGACCCCATGGACTTCACAGTCTTCAGGTCAGAATACTGGAGTAGGTAGCCGTTCCCTTCTCCAGGGTATCTTCCCAATCCAGGGATCAAACCCAGGTTTCCCACATTGCAGGCAGATTTTTAACCGGCTGAGCCATAAGGGAAGCCCAAGAATACTGGAGTGGGTAGCCTATCCCTTCTCCAGTGGATCTTCCTGACCCAGGAATTGAAGCGGGGTCTCTTGCATTGCAGGCAGATTCTTTACTAACTGAGCTACCAAGGAAACCTAGTAATACAATGGTTCCTGTAAATTGGACATCCTTTCAACCCCTTCTTCTCCCAGCCTTCTCAAAGGTAACATTATCCTGTATTTTGTGTTTATTTCCCCCTTTGTATTCTTTATGATTTTACCACATATGTTTATATCCCTAAACAATAAATTTTTGTAAATTTAATCATATTGTATGTGTGTGTATATATATATTACTAGGCCACTTATACTTTTTATGGTTAGCATTTTTGAGCAATGAAGTATTTTTTAATGAAGGTATCTACATTGTTCTTTTAGATATAATGCTACTGCATGCTTAATTACACTATAGGGAAATTATAACTTTTATAAGATGCACTGGGAAACCAATAAATTTGTATGGCATACTGTGTGGTATTTGCTTTTATTGTAGTGGTCTGGAATGAAGCCCCCAGCATCTCCAAAGCATGCCTGTGCCTATAGGCCATTTGTATATCTTCTTTGAAAAAATGCTGGCTTTTTATTAAACATTATGTTTTTATGGTTAATCTTTGTTATTATCAGTAGCTATATTCATTTTCATAACTGTATAATATTCTGTATTAGTTCAGTTCAGTCACTCAGTCGTGTCCAACTCTTTGTGACCCTATGGACTTCAGCACACCAGATCTTCCTGTATATCACCACCTCACCCAAACCCATGTCCATCGAGTTGGTGATGCCATCCAACCATCTCATCCTCTGTCATCCCCTTCTCCTCCCGCTTTCAATCTTTCCCAGTATCAGGGTCTTTTCCAGTGAGTCAGTTCTTTGCATCAGGTGGCCAAAGTATTGGAGTTTCAGCTTCAACGTCAGTCCTTCCAGTGAAATTCTGAACTGATCTCCTTTAGAATGGACTGGTTGGATCTCCTTGCAGTCCAAGGGACTCTCAAGAGTCTTCTCCAACACCACAGTTCAAAAGCATCAATTCTTTGGCACTCAGCTTTCTTTTTAGTCTGGGCTTCCCTGGTGGCTCAGAGGTTAAAGTGTCTGCCTACAATGAGGGAGACCCGGGTTTGATCCCTGGGTCAGGAAGATCCCCTGGAGAAGGAAATGGTAACCCACTCCAGTATTCTTGCCTGGGGAATCCCATCAATGGAGAAGCCTGGTAGGCTAAAGTCTAAGGGGTCACAAAGAGTCAGATATGACTGAGCGACTTCACTTTCTTTTTAGTCCAACTCTCACATCCATACATGATTGCATTCTGTAATATTCTGTATAATGTTGTATAAATTGTATAATGATTCTATTGCTGTTTATCTAGAATATGATGGAAAGAAATTCAGATTTCTAGTTTTTTCTATTGCAAATAATGCTTTTGTGAACATTTTTTGCATCAGTTCAGTTCAGTCACTCAGTCACGTCTGACTCTTTGCAAGCCCATGAATTGCAGCATGCCAGGCCTCCCTGTTCATCACCATCTCCCGGAGTTCACTCAGACTCACGTCCATCAAGTCAGTGATGCTATCCAGCTATCTCATCCTCAGTCATCCCCTTCTCCTCCTGCCCCCAATCCCTCCCAGCATCAGAGTCTTTTCCAGTGAGTCAACTCTTCACATGAGGTGGCCAAAATACTGGAGTTTCAGCTTCAGCATCATTCCTTCCAAAGAAAGCCCAGGGCTGATCTCCTTCAGAATGTACTGGTTGGATCTCCTTGCAGTCCAGGGGACTCTCAAGAGTCTTCTCCAACACCACACTTCAAAAGCATCAATTCTTCAGCACTCAGCCTTCTTCACAGTCCAACTCTCATGTAGGCCATTCGTATCTTCATCATTAATTAGGCCATTTCCCCCAAAGCTGATTATGACAATAGATACTACATTCAGCAGAGTGTATATAATCAGAATGCTTTATATTTTTGTCAGTACTTGTTACTGTCAGACTTTAGCATTTTGCCAAATTAGTGTGTTGTAAAATATTGTCTCACAGTGTTTTAATTTTCTCCTAAATGCTAATGGGATTATTCTTGTATTTTTATGATTATTATTGGCTACTTTTTTTTTTTTTCTGTGAAGTACCTTTTCAGGTTTTTTGCCATTTTTTAATAGGGTGGTCAATTTTAATATAGCTGAATTTATCAATCTTCTCTTTTTATGCAAAACCATCTCTCCTCTGAAGAAACAGAGAAATCCTTCTCTGTCCTGATATCATGAATATAGTCTATATTATTTACTAAACATCTTTAAAATATAATTTTGACTTTTTATATTGTCTTCACTTCAGCTAAATCTTCTCTCCTAAATTTTATTTTTCATGTAAGTGATCAAGTATTTCAGTATGATATGTTGCAAAGTCTAGCCTTTTACCATTGATGTACAAGGTCAGCTGTTCTTGCCTGGAGAATCCCAGGGACAGGGGTACCTGGTGGGCTATGATTCATAGGGTCTCAAAGAGTCAGACACGACTGAAGTGACTTAGCAGCGGCAACAGGACCAGGACTGTCACAAATTAAATTTCCACACATGTGTGTCTGTTCCTGGTTTCTTTGTTGTGTTCCTTTGTCTTCCCAATGTTAATACTACCTACTCTTAATTCTTGTAGCCCTAAAATAATTCTAATATCTGTCAAAATAGCTATTCTGTAATTCTTTATAGTTTTTATAAATCCCTCTGTCTACATACACATGTACACACCCCTTTAGTATTTGATGTCAGTTCTTTATTTCTTATTGACCTCAATCCTCCTATCTATAATCACTTTTTCACCTGAAAAATATTTCTTAGGATTCCTGAAATAAGTGATGGTAGCATACCCCTTTGAGCGTGAGTGCTCAGTCACTTCAATCATGTTCAACTCTGCGAGCCCATGAATTCTCTAGGTAAGAATACTAGAGTGGGTTGCCTTGCCCTCCTTCGGGGGGGTGCCTTGCCCTCCTCCAGGGGTGATCATCCTGATCCAGGGACTAAACATGCATCTCCTGTGGCTCCTGAATTGCAAGCAGATTCTTTACTGCTGAGTCATTGGGGGAGCTCTGGCATACCCCTTTGAAGTGAAGTGTAGTGAAAGTCGCTCAGTCCTGTATGACTCTTTGCAACCCCATGTACTAATACAGTCCATGGAATTCTCCAGGCCAGAATACTGGAGTGGGTAGCCTTTCCCTTCTCCAGGGGATCTTCCCAACCCAGGGATCAAACCTAGGTCTCCTGCATTGCAGGAGGATTCTTTACCAGCTGAGCCCACAAAGGAAGCCCAAGAATACTGGAGTGGGTAGCCTATCCCTTCTCCAGTGAATTTTCCCGACCCAGTAATTGAACCAGGGTCTCCTGCATTGCAGGAGGATTCTTTACCAACTGAGCATACCCCTTTAGTTTTCTATCAATTTTCTTTATTTCAGTTTAATTTTTAAAAGATATTTTTATCTCGTTTATCTAAACATCTGTCTTTCTGGATTGAGAGTTATTTTTTTCTCAGCAGATTGAAGATAATGTTCTAACTTCCATTGTTGATTGTAAGAGGTCACCAGTCTGTCACTCCTTTGCAGTATAATCTGTATTTTCCTTTTGCCTGCTTTTAATACTTTTTATTTGGTCATCTACGTTTTCATCTTGATAGTTGAAATGTGGATTTATTTTTATTTATATTGCTTGGGATATGTTGGGAGTCCTGAATCCATGGATTAGGCTTTTCAGCTATCTGTATATTTATAATATATGTATGTGTATGTGTGTGTAGATGAATTTGTAGCCATTATCAGCTTAATTATTATCTCTACTTCATCTTTCTTATCTTTCGTTTTCCATCTCCTATTGTTAAACTTTCTTACTCCTCCATTTCGGTTAACCCTGATTTAATATATTTTTTGTCCCTTTATATTCTGGATACTTAGGTTTGATTCTACTTAACCAATTCTCTTGTTATTTTGATTGTTGTGTTTGTAAAACTGTTCATTGAGTTTAATATTTCAAAACATACTTAAAAACATTTTACTGAGATATATATAGAAAGGGATACATATTTAATATATAACTAAGTCGGTTTGAGAATAAATATTTACCTATGGAACCATTGTTGCCATCAAGTCCATGAACACCCAGCACCTCCTTTATTATAGTTAGTAATTTATGTATGTGGTAAGAACATAAAACACAGTATCTGCTCTCTTCTCAAATTTTAAATATACAATATTCTATTATCCTTTTCCAGAAGTTCTCTTTAGCTTTTCTTCAAATCCTCTTAGTCTTTTAAATATGCTTTTTCTTCTGACAATTATTTATAGATTCATTAGACATTACAGAGCAAGAAAATTTGAAATACCTGAGAGTACACACCTCGGACTACCTGGTACCATTTATATTGGAGGATATTCACATAAGAGAAGTCCATGTAGTTATGTTCATTCCCCCCCTTGCCCATTATTGTGCAGTATGCTCAGGGATCTAGCATGGAGAGTTATAAGATGATAGTAAAAGGAATATGAATCTAGAGCTGTGAATGTCTAGGCTGCAAGATTAGCATACTACCACTCCTCTCCTAATATGATAAATGAATGGAGTTCAAACCTTTGGGTATAGCGTTATGACAAAACTACACCTTGACCTTCATCTCTGTTTTGTCACCTCAGTATTCAAGGGCCAGGGGAATACCAGTTCCTTCTTTGGGCTGATGAGGAAGGAGTCTGAGGTCCAAGCCTGGTTCCCAGCTTGATAGCAGACCATTGGGTTGATCTGTAGCTTCAGTACTGTACCAGGATTGACCCTGAAGTCAGTTGTAAAAGGATTTGATTAAATTTTGCAGGAAGTCAGCCTTCAGGAAATCAGTTATAAGATCATTCTTACTACACACTACTGACGTGTGTGTGTTCAGTCACTTCACTCATGTCTGACTCTGTGTGACCCTATGGACTGTAGCCCACCAGGCTTCTCTGGGATTATCCAGGCAAAAATACTGGAGTGAATTGCCATTCCCTTCTCCAGGAGATCTTCCCAACTTAGGAGTCAAACCTTTGCATCGTGCATTGCAGATGGATTCTTTAGCCATTGAGCCACCAGGGAAGACCCAGTACTAACATACTGAGATACTAAGTGCATATCAGTCATCCTAGGATAAGTATTTTCCCCCCACATCTGGCATCTCTGAAGCTGAGATGCAGCTTACAGTTGTATTTGTCAGTGTTGTTTTCCTCTTTGTTTTAAATAAAATAATGGTGCATTTTTAAACGGATGGCTTTTTAGATTGATAAAATATGAAAGTTTATATTCTGATTCAGATAATTTTTATGTATGAAGCCTTTGTGGGTCTAATTTTGGCTTTTTTCCCCTGCAGGACCTCTCATGGATACTTGCATAATTTTGGTGATTTACTCTGAGCCCATCTTTCTTGGAACATTTTCTGTGTGAATACTTAGATGCTTGGGTTGCATAATCAGTATTTGCTTCATTTGCTTGGAGGACAGTACAAAACCCAGGAGTACTTTAAATTTCAACTTGTAGTTTTTTGGAGAATATGGTGATATGAATTCAAGCTGTGAAACCTTATGCTCGTCCGTTTGTGATTATGAATTCTCAAAGGAGATTTTCTTCCCCTATTCATTGCCATTGTTTATATCAATTAAGTTTCCTTGTAGTGCACTTACCCTGAGTGCAATCCTTTAGAACCCCAGCTTTATGCAGGGGAAGAGTCCTTTGGGGCTTCCCAGGTAAAGAATCTGCCTGCCAGTGTAGGAGCTGCAGGAGCCACGGGTTCAATCTTTGCATTGGGAAGATCCCCTGGAGAAGGAAATGGCAACACTCTCCAGTATTCTTGCCTGGAGAATCCCGTGGACAGAGGAGCCTGGGAGGCTGCAGTCCAGGGGTCACAAAGGATCAGACGTGACAGCACGTGTGCACAGAGTCCTTTACTGATTCCCTATCTTGGATGGTCACTGGGTTATTTTCTTTTATTCTTATAGTAGCTATAAGGCTAAGGACTAGAAAGTTCTACCATAATTTTGCTTGCAATTGCTTTCTTAGTCCTCTTACCCTTTTGATGTTCCATTCACACCTGATATTTGGTCTCTAAGAAGTTCTTACTCAGCTCATCAATATATTTACAAACTAGGTTTTAAAAATATTTTATCTGACATTTTGTTTTTCCATGAGAGGATGTAACTTCCACACTACCAGAATGAGAAATTTGCCTCTATCTGTTCCAAACTATGGAGACAGTGCGGACAGAGCCCTGTGCTGTTTTACGTGGCAGCTTCATGGCTTGGAATCACAGTTTCCTGTTTGAAGGACTATTTTAATCTTGGAAATCCCATCTGCAATCTTGAAATTGGAACCCTTTAAACACTTTGAGTTTATTTATGTTTGAGAAGCCCTGATGGGGGGTATACATNAGAGCCCTGTGCTGTTTTACGTGGCAGCTTCATGGCTTGGAATCACAGTTTCCTGTTTGAAGGACTATTTTAATCTTGGAAATCCCATCTGCAATCTTGAAATTGGAACACTTTAAACACTTTGAGTTTATTTATGTTTGAGAAGCCCTCATGGGGGGTATACGTGGCACTGTGTGGCAAGGGAGATTCCTTTTTCTAGAGCAACAAATTGTAGCCATTCTAAAACTAAAGTAACTTTTGTACATTATTCCAATAGCTTATACTTATCAAATTTAATCAGATACAAAGATTATTCAAGCTATTTTACAGAAAAGCAAACTGATTTTAAGCAACAAAGTTTATATTTATACTTGTAATGCTTAATTACTGTGTAAGATTTATAAACATAGAAACGTTTGCAGTTTATTATGTGTCAGATACTATTTCAAAAAATTTAATACTCTGCTACCTCATTTGGTCTTTACAGAAACTACATCAGATAGGCACTATTATTATTCTTATTTTCTTTTTTTTTTTAAGTTTATTTATTTTTAGTTGCACTAAGTCTTTGTTGCTGCACAGGGCTTTCTTCAGTTGTGGCGAGCAGGGGCTACTCTTCATTCAGGTGCACGGGCTTCTCGTTGCGGTGGCTTCTCTCGTTGCGGTGGCTTCTCTCGTTGCAGAGCACTGGCTCTCCGTGTGGGTTTCAGGAGTTGCGGCTTGCAGGCCTAGTTGCTAGTGACATGGGGGATCCTCCTGTACTAGGGACAGAACCTGTGTCCCCTGCATTGCCCGCACTCCCATCCGCTGTCCCACCAGGGAAGTACGATTCCCATTTTCTGAATGAGGAAACTGAGGCGTTTATTCAAGGTTGCACAGCTAATAAGCAACAGAACCATGATTTGAAGCAATTTGGGCCAGATTAAAACTGTGCTATCAACCATTCTGCTAAGCTGCTTCTCTGGTAAAATAGTACAGGGAATTAAATTGTGGCTTTTAAATATGAAATCACATTATTTCTGAGTCTATTGTACATCTTGTAAACGGAAGTTATTGTTAAAATTGAATGCAGATTAAGCTTCGAACGCAAACTGCCAGCTCTCACTATCACGGAGCTTCAAGAGGTTTGTTCTTGTATTATGCACCCTTCAGTTTTGTTGACTTTTCTTATCTGTGAGGTGCTTATCTTCATTATTTCTAGATTTGTTAAGGCATATTTTAACTGGGGAGCATTTCACTGGAAATGAAAAGGCAAATTCATAAGGAACATAGTTTTGATATAACAGATAGATGCACTTCCCTCCTTATTCTGAAGCTCAGGCTTGCTTTTCCTTGTATGGGTTTTTCCCTTGCCTCAGTTTATGGACTTCACTGACTTCTTCCTTGGGTGCTTATTTTCATTTCCTTTAGATTTATGGATGTATATTTTAATAACTCTTGACATCATTAGGCATGCAGTAGCAAGTTAAAAGGAACATAGTTTTTATAACAGATATATGATGTATTTTTTATTGTTTAGGCTTTAAAATATTTAGTATTTTTGAGTAGCTGGATTGTATTCAGAAGTCTGTATGAAAGGATACAGAGGGGCATTTGGTGCAAAATGAGTCCCCTTGTTGTGTCTGTTCTGCCCTTGATAGAATTGACCACTGTTACTATGTTATTACTATATTGTGGGAGAGAGAGTTTATCTTCATGAAATCATTTTGTCCTTCTCAGTTTCTTAGACTTGCTTTAATATGACTGCTCCTTACTTGTTTGGTTTTAGCGTTTTAATGGTAATAGTGCATTGCCTTATCTTGTCCTTTTTTTTGCAATAATAGATCATCAGATATTATGTTGTTATTCTCTTCTACTTATTTTCTTCTAGGTGTGGCTTTCTTTGCACTTATACTATATTGCGTTTACTGAATTCCCTGAATCTTAAATTTATACAGTTTACAAAATTTGGGAATATTTTAGCCATTATTTCTTTAAAATTTGTTTTACTACTATATTCTCTCTCCTTTTTCTCCACGGCTTCATTTATACTGATCTTAGATGTTCCATACTGTCACTGAGATGCTGTTCAGTTTTATTTTATTCTTGTTCCTTCAGATTAGATCAGTTTGATCAATTCTTTGGATATATCTTCAATTTTACTGTCTTTAACATATCATTCAGCTCATTCAGAGAATTTTTGTTTTATATCTCTGTGTGTGTGTAGGTATTTTAGTTGTAGAACTTACATTTAGTGCTTTTTAATATAATTTTGCTTAAGTATTCTGTTGGCTCATTAATTATGATAATATTTTCCTCAGTTCAGTTTAGTTCAGTCGCTCAGTCGTGTCTGACTTTTTGCGACCCCATGGACTGCAGCACGTCAGGCCTCTCTGTCCATCGCCAACTCCCACAGTTTACTCAAACTCATGTCCATGGAGTTGGTGATACTATCCAACCATCTCATCCTCTGTTTTCCCTTCTCCTACAGCCTTCAATCTTTCCCAGCATCAGGGTCTTTTCCAGTGAGTCAGTTCTTCGCATCAGGTGGCCAAAGTATTGGAGTTTCAGCTTCAGCATCAGTCCTTCCAATGAATATTCAGGATTGATTTCCTTTAGGATTGACTGGTTGGATCTCCTTGCAGTCCAGGGGACTCTCAAAGTCTTCTCCAGTACCACAATTTAAAAGCATCAATTCTTTGGCTCTCAGCTTTCTTTATGGTCCAACTCGCACATCCATACATGACTACTGGAAAAACCATAGCTTTGACTAGACAGACCTTTGTTGGGAAAGTAACGTCTCTGCTTTTTAATATGCTGTCTAGGTTGGTGATAACTTTTCATCCAAGGATCAAGCATCTTTTAATTTCATGGCTGCAATCACCATCTGCAGTGATTTTGGAGCCCCCCAAAATAAAGTCTGTCACTGTTCCCACTTTTTCCCCATCTGTTTGCCATGAAGTGATGGGACTGGATGCCATGATCTTCGTTTTCTGAATGTTGAGCCTTAAGCCACCTTTTTCACTTTCCTCTTTCACTTTCATCAAGAGGCTCTTTAGTTCTTCACTTTCTGCCATAAGGGTGGTGTCATCTGCATATCTGAGGTTATTGATTTTTTTCCTGTCAGTCTTGATTCCACCTTGTGCTCCCTCCAGCCCAGTGTTTCTCATGATGTACTCTGCATATAAGTTAAATAAGCAGGGTGACAATATACAGCCTTGATATACTCCTTTTCCTATTTGGAACCAGTCTCTTGTTGCATGTCCAGTTCTAACTGTTGCCTCCTGACCTGCATACAGGTTTCTCAAGAGGCAGGTCAGGTGGTCTGGTATTCCCATCTCTAAGAATTTTCCAGGGTTTGTTCTGGTCCATGCAGTCAAAGGCTTTGGCATAGTCAATAAAGCAGAAGTAGATATTTTTCTGGAATGCTCTTGCTTTTTTGATGATCCGTTGGATGTTGGCAACTTGATCTTGGGTTCCTCTGCCTTTTGGAGAAGGTGATGGCACCCCACTTCAGTATTCTTGCCTGGAAAATCCCATGGACGGAGGAGCCTGGTAGGCTACAGTCCTCTGCCTTTTCTAAATCCAGCTTTAACATCTGGAAGTTCATAGTTTCCTAAAAAAGAGCGTATTTTCCTAGCGTAATTATAATAACTGCTTTCAAATTCTTGTCTCCTAATAACACCTGGGTGGCCATGGATTGCTTTTTGTCTTGTATTTGAATCATATTTTCCTGCTTTTCATATGCATAGTGATTATGGATAGTATTCTTGATATTGGTAAAGGCATCTTATAGTAGCAGTTAGCATAGCTACACAAACTTTTCAACTCTTTTTTCTGGTATTGGATATCAGCTGAAATCTTTGTCTCAATATTATAGTCTTAAGGTCTATTTGGACTTCTGCTTCGCATATGTACACTGGCTGCCAGCCAGAAGGTTGGGCAGGAGTTTTTACACAGAATTTGGGACAGTCTTTTGGGATTCTCCTTCACATCATGGCTAGCTTGGTTGTCTTGGACTCTGTCCTCAGCTCTTCAAGCTAGTATGGCTGGGGCTTTCTGTCAGCATTTCAGCTGCTATACTAAGTGGAGCTGGTTTTCCCACCCTTCAGATGAAGAACCATAAAAAAAAAGAACAGGAAAAATAATACAGCATAAAAAAGTTCTACTTCCTTCTTCAGATTTCCCTCTGATTTCTGCCTGCTTTTGATCACTCTCTAGTGCCTCCAGTAGTTATTTTTGGTATTTACTGCAAAATTTAAAGTTGTTTTTTGTGGGAGCGTTGGACCAATACAGGGTACTCCATGACTGTTAGAAACAGAACCTTCCTGTACTTCACATTTTAACTTAGAACATGCATAGTAATTAGGAAAACAGCATTTGAATGGGCTTAATTTATTGCAAGTGATATACATTGTGTTATAGAGTATTTCTTTTTGTTACGTGCCTGTCATTACTTATTCAGAAATCATTGTTTCCTAACTGAAGAGTAATTACTGGACCATTAATTTATAATGAAGTGTGGAAGCTTCCATTTATGGAAGGAATTATAAATCCCAATATGACAAAAGTTTTAAAATCCCAGTGTTTACCAATGATTTTGCTGCTATCAAATTAAAAGTGAAGGTTATAGGATAGTACTACTTCATATCTAATATGAACATTTAAATTAAAGATTATAATTGCTAACTCTCTTTAGATTCAGACCTTGTTAAATTTATTTAATTTTTATTTAGGAACACAGGGGCGTTGAACTTTGATCATAAATAAAGCTGGTCCCATTTCCAGTGGAATGACAGTTGGTAAATAAACAGTGATGGAGTTGGTAAAGCTGAGCCATCGCATATGAGTTCCACAGACCTCATTCACTTTAGACATGTGGACTTCAAGTCAATCTACCAAAGCTCTTCAGGAGATGATTCTGGAAGTGTATTCCTCATCAAGGACTGTATTATAAACATTTTGATCCACTTACTATTGAAATTAATTTGGAAAATCCATTCAGTCTCTCTACATTTAGATTAGCATCTAAAATTTTTCTGCATAAGTTTGCAGCACTTACAAAGGCTGTAAAATCCCTGTTGTTGTTGTTGTTCAGTTGCTAAGTCATGTCCAGCTCTTTGCTAAGGCTTGTTTGACTCCATGGACTATAGCACACCAGGCTCCCCTGTGCTTTGCCGTCTCCCAAAGTTTGCTCAAAACGAGGCCCATTGAGTCAGTAATGCTATCTAACCATCTCATCCTCTGCCACCCCCTTTCCTTATACATTCAATCTTTCCCAGCATCAAGGTCTTTTCCAGTGAGTTTCTTTGCATCAGATTGCCATCCCATATATTATATATAGTGACAATTTAAAATAAAATTATCACTATTTTAATGTGTCCAATGGAATAGATATGCTAAAAGTGATTTGTCATCTACCATCATATATTTTTAAAACACATCATTAAGCTTCCTTTTTATCACTTGAAATTTTACACTATTCTTTTCACTTTGAACTCATATTTCCATTCCATTTGACATATAAGATCTCATTCTAATGTAATGTACTTTTATGTTTTTATTAATCACTATATCATATTTCTTTGCAATAAAAATCTACAAATATATTAATATGATTTTAAAATTTTCTGTGTCCTTAATGTCTAACTATTAAAACTGTATATTAGTATTAATATTCAGTTTATCAAAACATTTTAAATAATGTATAAAGTACATAATATAGTAGTTGAAAACACAGACTCTTGAGTCTGAGTTTAAATCCTGGCTCTAATTCTTGTTGCTTTATGCCTTCAGTTGCCTTATCTGTAAAACAGGGATTAATAGAATACAGGTGTTATAAGGATTAAGTGAATAAATATATGTTTATATATATATAATGTATAAAAATTTTATATGTAAATATTTGTTTGTAGTGAACAAACAAATCTAGTGGAGGTGATAGAATTCCAGCTGAGCTATTTCAAATCCTAAAAGATGGTGCTGTTAAAATGCTGCACTCAATAGCAAATTTGGAAAACTCAGTAGTGGCCACAGGACTGGAAAAGGTCAGTTTTTATTCCAATCCCAAAGAAAGGCAATGCCAAAGAATGTTCACATTGCCATACAATTGCACTCATTTCATATGTTAGCAAATGAGTGAGTGAAAGTCGCTCAGTTGTCCTACTCTTTGCGACCCCATGGACTATACTGTCCATGGAATTCTCCAGGCCAGAATACTGGAGTGGGTAGCCTTTCCCTTCTCCAGGGGATCTTCCCAACCCAGGGATCAATCCCAGGTCTCCTGCACTGCATAGCCAGAAGGGAAGCCCATGTTAGCAAAGTAATGCTCAAAATTCTCCAAGCTAGGCTTCAACAGTATGTGAACTAAAAACTTCCAGATGTTCAAGCTGGATTTAGAAAAGGCAGAGGAATCAGAGATCAAATTCAGCATCCATTGAATCATAGGGGGAAAGCAAGAGAATTCCAGAAACACATCTGCTTAATTGACTACGCTAAAGCCTTGGACTGTGTGGATTGCGACAAACTGGAAAATTCTTTAAGAGATGGGAATACCATCTCACCTGCCTCCTATAAAACCTGTATGCAGGTCAAGAAGCAACAGTTAGAACCGGACATGGAACAATGGACTGGTTCCATACTGGGAAAGGAGTACATCAAGGCTGTATATTGTCACTTTGCTTATTTAAATTATATGCAGAGTACATCATACGAAATGCTGGATGAAGCACATCTGGAATCAAGATTGCCAGGAGAAATATCAATAACCTCAGATATGCAGATGACACCACCCTTATGGCAGAAAGTGAAGA
>SJYW01007346.1:0-34658 GCA_006410735.1 Raphicerus campestris
AAGTTTCTGTGTTTTTTCAAGTACCTGTGGGGTCCTCTTGAGTTACAACGGGACCCCAGAAACCCGCCCTTGTGGCCACAAGCGAGGACAGTATCTGAACGATTTGTGAGGCCCCTCTGGGGATTTCTCCCCAGTCGTCGCCGGGTCCTCAGTCGTGGTCTGGTGCTAAAGCTGGAGCCTGAGGTTGCCTCGCCCATGCTGACATAGGTCTTGGGTTACTGCTGATGCCCCCACAGGGGTGTCAGGCCTCGTCTCACTTGGGGACATGCACAGCCACTTTCCTCCCCGCCTGCAGCAACAGTGTACGGGTCCCTGTGGAGCGGATACAGGGATCAGTGTCTTGACCTCGAGGTACCCCAGGGCTATCACATGTGCCAGTGTGTCAGCAGTCTAGCCTCGGGGAGGCAGTTGAGGCAGTGCAGGGAAGTCAGATTCATCTGGAAGTGGGCGATGCATTTGGGGTTCTTGGGGAAAGGTGACCAGACACCTGAGGCTCCTGTGGACTCGCCTGGTGTGACGGCCTCCTCGTTGGGGTTAGAGGGGATAGCCAGGAACTCTTTCCCGATGGAGCAGGAAAAGTGTCCCTCCTCTGGAGCTGAGCATCGGAAAATGGAGCTCCTCTTGAGTTGCAGTGGTACCTTTGGCGGTCCTCTCAAGTGGGGACGCGTGGGGCAGGGAACTTCTTGGGTCTCAGTAAGGGTGTGAAGGAGCATTTAGAGGTCCAAGTGGGAGCGAGTGATTTTCCCCGGGATGCTGCAGTGGACAAGGGCCTCACCCTGCCTGCAAGGGAGAAGATTCTGCTATTCTCGAGTTCCGGGGTGGGGGGGGTCCTCTAGAGTTACGACTGGGACCCAGGGACCCGCCCCTGTGGTCTCAGGAGGGGTCAGTCTCCGTGAGAGTTGCCACTGGGTATTTCTCCCTAGTCGTTGCCTTGTCCCCAGGCCTCGTCTGATGCTGAGGCCGCAGCCTGAGCTTGCCACGCCCATGCTGACCTACGTCTTGGGGTTCCCCTGGAGCTCACAGCAGGGACGGGTGGGGCGGGGAACTTCTTGGGTCACAGCAAGGGTGTGAAGGAGCCTTTCGAGGTCCACAANGCCACGCCCATGCTGACCTACGTCTTGGGGTTCCCCTGGAGCTCACAGCAGGGACGGGTGGGGCGGGGAACTTCTTGGGTCACAGCAAGGGTGTGAAGGAGCCTTTCGAGGTCCACAAGGGACTGGGTGAATTCCCCAGAGATGCCATTGCAGACAAGGGCCACACCACGCCTGCAGGGGAGAAGCTTCTGGTTTTTCTCGAGTTGCGTCGGTGTCCTCTTAAGTTACGACGGGGACCCCAGGGACCTGCTCCTGTATCCTCAGGAGAGGCCATTCTCAGTGCGAGTTGCGAGGCGCCTCTGGGGATACCTCCGCAGTCATCGTCGGGTCCTCAGTCCTCGTCTTTTGCTGAGGCTGGAGCCTGAGATTTGCTCGCTAATGCTTTCATAGGTCTTGAGGTTACTCTGGAGCCCCTACAGGGGAGTCAGGCCTCCTCTTGCCTGGAGACATGCATGGCCTCTTTCTTCCCCAACTGCAGCGACAGGGTCCGACTCCCCGTAAAGCGGACACAAGGATCTGTGGATTGCCATTGAGGTACTCCATGGCTCTCTCACGTGCCAGTGTCTTGGGAGTTGAGCCTCGGATGACAGTCGAGACAGGGCAGGACAGTCAGATTCATCTGGAGTGGACTAGGCATTTGGAGTTCTTGAGGAAATGTGACCCGAATCCTGAGGCTTCTCTGAACTTGCCTGGTGTGAGTGCCTCCAACTGAGATGCGAGTGGGGAGCCCGGAACCCTTTCCCGATAGAGCAGAGAAAGAGCCCCTCATCTGGAGCTGAGCATGGGAAATGGAGCTCCTCTTGAGTCGAGGTTGGACCCTCGGTGGTCCTCTCGAGTGGGGACGTGTGTGGCTGGGAACTTCTTGTGTCACAGCAAGGGTGTGAAAGAGCATTTCCAGGTCAAAGTGGGAACGGCTGATTTCCCCAGGGACGCCGCAGTGGACAAGGGCCTCACTCCGAATCCAAGCATTAAGCTTTTGGTTTTTCTAGAGTTGAGTCGGGGTCCTCTCGATTTACGATGGGGACCACAGGGATCCGCCCCTGTGGCCCCTGGATAGGCCAGTGTCCATGCGAGGTGAGAGGCACATCAGGGGATTCCTCCCCAGTGGCGCCAAGTCCTCAGTACCCTTCTGGTGCCGAGGCTGCTGCCTGAGATTGCCTCGCTCGTGCTGACATTTTTATTGGTCATCCGCAGGAGCCCACAGAGGGGAGTCAGGCCTCGTCTCGACTGGAGACGTGCACGGCCGCTTTCCTTCTCAACTGCAGTAACAGTGTCCGGTTCCCTGTGGAGCAGATACAGGAATCTATGGCTGGTGCTAGAAGTACCCTACGGCTGTCACACGTGCCAGTGTGCCGGATTCGAGCCTCAGGGTTACAGTCGAGGCAGTGCGGGACATTCAGGTTCATTTCATGTGAACGAGACATTTGGGGGACTTGGGGAATTTTGGCCCATTCTGTGAGACTCCTCCTGACTTTCCAGGTGTGAGCATCTCCTCTTGGGATGCGAGGGGAACACCCTGAAACCTTTCCCGACTGAGCAGGGAAAGGGACCGTCATCTGGAGCTCAGCAGATGAAAACGGGGCTCCTCTTGAGTATTGGCGGGATCCTTGGGATTCCTCTAGAGTGGGGACGGGTGGGGCCAGGAACTTCTTGGGTCACAGCAAGGGTGTGAAGGAGCCTTTCAAAGTCCAGGAGGGATGGGGTGAATTCCCTTTGGATGCCGTTGTGGACAAGGGCCACACCACGCCTGCAGGCAAAAAGATTCCGGTTTTTCACGAGTTCCGGCGGGGTCCTCTCGAGTTATGACGGGGACCCAGGGACCTCCCCTGCATCCTTAGGAGAGGTTTTTCACAGTGCGAGCTATGAGGAGCCTCTGGGGATTCCTCCCCAGTCATCGACGGGTGCTCAGTCCTCGTCTGGTGCTGAGGTCACAGCCTGAGATTTCCTCACTCATGCTTTCATGGGTCTTGAGGTTACTCTGGAGTCCCCACAGGAGAGTCAGGCCTTTTCTCGCCTGGAGACTTCCATGGCCTTTTTTCCCCAACTGCTGCAGGAGTGTCTGGCTCCCTGTAAAGCGGACACAGGGATCTGTGGCTTGCCATCGAGGTACGCCAGGGCTGTCTCACGTGCCAGTGTGTTGGGAGTCGAGCCTCGGGGTGACAGTTGAGACAGTGCAGGGCAGTCATGTTCATCTGGAGTGAACGAGGCCTTTCGGGGTCTTGGGTTGTGGTGGTGGGACACCTGAGTCTCCTCCCGAATCTCCTGATGGGAGGCCACCTCTTGAGATTCAAGGGGAGCCCCAGAAAACCTTTCCCGATGGAGGGAAAGGACCCCTCATCTGGAGCTCAGCAGGGAAAAACGGGGCTCCTGTTGAATTGCGGCGGGAATCTCAGGGTTCCTCTCGAGTGGGGACAGTTTGGTCAGAAAACTTCCTAGGCAACAACAAGGGTATGAAGGAGCTTTTCGAGGTCCAAGAGGGAAGGGGTCATTTTCCCCGAGATACTGCAGCGGACAAGGGACTCACACTCCCTGCAGGGGAGAATCTTCTGGTTTTCCTTGAGTTGCAGCGGGGTCCTCTTGAGTTATGACGGGGACCCCAGGGACCCGCCGCTGTGGCCACAGGAGTGGCCAGTGTCCATGCGAGTTGCGAGGCACATGTGCGATTCCTCCCTAGACGTCGCAGGGTCCTCATTCCTCATCTGGTGCTGAGGCCGGAGCCTGTTCTTCCCTCGCCCATGCTGACATAGGTCTCGAGCTTTCCCTGGAGTCACCATAGCGGAGTCAGGCCTTGTCTCGCCTGGGGACGTGCACAGCCGCTTTCCTCCCCAAGTGCAGCAACAGTGTCTGGGTCCCTGTCGAGTGGATACCGGGATCATTGTCTTGACCTCGAGGTACCCCAGGGGTATCACACGTGCCTGTGTGCAGGAGTCGAGCCTCGGGGTGACAGTCGAGCAGTGCAGGGCAGTCAGATTCATCCTGAGTGGACTAGGCATTTGGGGGTCTTGTCAAAATGTGACCTGATGCCTGAGGCTTCTCTGGACGCGCTTGGTGTGTGTGCCTCCTCTTGGGATGAGAGGGGAGACAGGAACCCTTTCCCGATGGAACAGGGAAAGGGCCCCTCATCTGGAGCTCAGCAGGGGAAAACGGGCCTCATCTTGAGTCTTGGTGGTATCCTAGGTTTCCTCTCCAGTGAAAACGGGAGGGGCAGGAACTTCTTGGGTCACAGCAAGGGTGTGAAGGAGCCTTTCAAGGTCCAAGAGGGATGGGGTTAATTCCCCTGAGGCGACGTTGCAGAAAAGGGCCAAATCTCGCCTGCAGGGGAGAAGCTTCCAGTTTCTCTCGAGTAGAGGCAGTGTCCTCTCTAGATAAGACTGAGACCCCAGGGTCTCGCCCTTGTATCCTAAGGAAAGGCCACTCTCAGTTCGAGTTGCGAGGGGCCTCTGGGAATTCCTTCCCAGTCATGTCCGGATCCTCAGTCCTCGTCTGGTGCTGAGGTGGGAGCCTGAGATTTTGTCACACATGCTTTCATAGGTCTTGAAGTTACTCTGGAGCCCCCACAGGGGATTCAGGCCTCTTCTCAACTGGAGACTTGCACAGCCTCTTTCTTCCCCAACTACAACAGCAGTGTCCGGCTCCTAGTAAAGCACACTCAGTGATCTGTGGTTTGCCAACGAGGTACTCGAGGGCTGTCTCCAGCGCAAGTGTGCTGGGAATCGAGCCTCGGGGTGACAGGCAAGACAGTGCAGGGCAGTCATGTTAATCTGGTGTGGACGAGGCATTTGGGGGTCTTGCGTAAATGTGACACGACGCATGAGACTTTTATGGACTCGCCTGTAGTGAGTGCCTCCACTTGGGGTGGAAGGGGGGAGCCGGGAACCCTTTCCCAATCGAGCAGGGAAAGGGCCCCTGTCTGGAGCTGAGAATGGGAAAATGGAGCACCTACGGGTAGGAGGTGGGACCCTCAGCGGTCCTCTCGAGTTGGTATGTGTGGGTCGGGGAACTTCTTGGAAAACAGCAAGGGTGTGAAAGAGCATTTTGAGGTCTAAGAAGAAATGGGGGATTTCACATGGGACGCCCCAGCAGACAAGGGCCTCACTTCGCCTGCTAGAGTGAAGCTTCTGGTTTTTCTCAAGTTGCAGCCGTGTCCTCTCGAGTTATGACGGTTCCACAGGGATCTGCCCCTGTGGACCCAGGATAGGCCAGACTCTGTGGGAGGGGCGAGGCACATCTGGGGATTCCTCCCTAGTGGCGCCAAGTCCTCAGTCCCCTCCTGGTGCTGAGGCTGCAGCCTGAGATTGCCTTGCCGTGCTGACATTAGTATTGGGCTACCCCAGGAGCTCGCAGAGGGGAGTCAGGCCTCATCTCGATTGGACACGTGCACGGCTGCTTTCCTTCCCAACTGCAGTAACAGTATCTGGGTCCATGTCGAGTGGATTCAGGAATCTATGGCTTGTGTGCGAGGTACCCTAGAGCTGTCACACGTGCCAATGTGCCGGAGTCGAGCCTCGGGGTTACAGTCGAGGCAGTGCGGGTCCGTTAGGTTAATCTCAAGGGGACGAGGCATTTGGGGGTCTTGGGGAATGGTGGCCCAACCTGTGAGACTCTTCCTGACTTTCCTGGTGTGAGCACTTGTTCCTGGAATGTGAGGGGAACACTGCGAAATCTTTCCAGAAGGAGCAGGAAAAGGGCCCGTCATCTGGAGCTGAGCAGGGGAAAACGGGGCTCCTCTTGAGACTTGGCAGGACACTTGGTGTCCCTCTCGAGTGGGGATGGTTGGGGCAGGGAACTTCCAAGTTCACAACAAATTTACCAAAAAGCCTTTCGAGGTGCACTTGGAACGTGGTGAATTCCCCTGAGATGCCGTTGCGGACAAGGTCCACACCATACCTGCTGGTGAGAATCATCCAGTTTTTCTCGAGTTGCGGCGGGGTCCTCTTGAGTTACGACGGGGACCCCAGGGACCCGCCACTGTACCCTCAGGAGAGACCATTCTCAGGGCCAGTTGCGAAGCACCTTTTGGGATTCCACCCCAGTCATCGCCGAGTCCTTAGTCCTCGTCTGGTGCTGAGGTTAGAGCCTGAGATTTCCTCGCTCATGATTTCATAGGTCTTGAGGTTACTCTAGAGCCCCCACAGGGGAGTCAGGCCTCTTCTCGCCTGGAGACTGGCACGTCCTCTTTCTTCCCCAACGGCAGCGGCAGTGTCTGGCTCCCCGTAAAGGAGACACAGGGTTCTGTAGCTTACCATCGAGGTACTCCAGGGCTGTCTCACGTGCCAGTTTGTAGGGACTTGAGCCTCGGGGTGACAGTCGAGTCAGTGCAGGGCAGTCATGTTCATCTGGAGTGGACGATGCATTTGGGTGTCTTGGGTGGTGGTGGTCGGACACCTGAGTCTCCTCCCGAATCTCTGATGTGAGGCCACCTCTTGGGATGCGAGGGCAGCGCCGGAAAACCTTTCCCGATAGAGCAGGGAAACGGGCCCTCACCTGGAGCTCAGCAGGGGAAAACGGGGCTCCTCTTGAGGTGCAGTGGTCCCTCGTGGGTCCTCTTGAGTGGGCACAGATGGGGCGGGGAACTTCCTAGGTCACAACAGTGGTATGAAGGAGCCTTTCGAGGTCCAAGAGGGAAAGGGTGATTTCCCCTGAGATGCTGCAGTGGACAAGGGACTGACCCTCCCTGCAGGGGAGAAGCTTCTGGTTTTTCTCAAGTTGTGGCGGGGTTCTCTCGAGTTACGATGGGGACCCCAGGGACCCGCCACTGTGGCCTCAGGAGAGGCCAGTCTCCATGTGAGTTGCAAGGCACCTGTGGGGATTCCTCCCAAGACGTTGCCGGGTTCTCAGTCCTCCTCTGGTGCTGAGGCCGGAGCCTGTGCTTGCCTCGCCCATGCTGACATAGGTCTCAGGGTTCCCCTGGAGCCCCCATAGCTGAGTCAGGCCTCGTCTTGCCTGGGGACATGCACAGCCGCTTTCCTGTGCAACTGCAGCAACAGTGTCCGGGTCCCTGTCGAGCAGATACAGGGATCAGTGTTTTGATTTCGACGTACCCCAGGGCTATCACATGTGCCAGTTTGCCAGAGTCGAGCCTCAGGGTGACAGTCGATGCAGTGCAGGGCAGTCAGATTCATCTGGAGTGGACTAGGCATTTGGTGGTCTTGCATAATTGTGACACAAAGCATTAGGCTTTTCTGGACTAGCCTGTTGTGAGTGCCTCCTCTTGGGATGTGAGGGGAGAGCCGGGAACCCTTTCCCTATGGAGCAGGGAGAGTCCCTCATCGGGTGCTGATCATGGGAAAATAGAGCACCTTTTGAGAGGAGGTGGGACCCTGGCGGTTCTCTCGAGTGGGAACGTGTGGGTCGGGGAACTTCTTGGGTCACAGCAAGGGTGTGAAAGAGCATTTCGAGGTTCAACAAGAAATGGGGGATTTCCCCCGGGATGCCCCAGCGGACAAGGGCCTCACTCCGCCTGCAAGGGTGAAGATTCTGGTTTTTCTAGAGATGGGGCGGGTCCTCTCAAGTTATAACTGGGACCACAGGGATCTGCCCCTGTGGCCCCAGGATAGGCCAGTCTCCGTGCCAGGGGCGAGGCACATCTGGGGATTCCTCCCTAGTGGCGCCAAGTCCTCAGTCCCCTTCTGGTGCTGAAACTGCAGCCTGAGATTGCCTCGCCCCTGCTGACATTAGTATGGGCTTCCCCTGGAGCCCGCTGAGGGGAATCAGGCCTCGTCTCGACTGGAGACATGCACGACCCCTCTCCTTCCCAACTGCTATAACAGTGTCTGGGTCCCTGTCGAGCTTATACAGGAATCTACAGTTTGCACTCGAGGTAACCTCGGGCTGTCACACGTGCCAGTGTGCCGGAGTTGAGCCTCAGGATTACAGTCGAGGCAGTGCAGGGCAGTGAGTTTCATCAGGAGTCGACGAGATATTTGGGGGTCTTCGGAATGATGGACCGACTCCTGAGCCTTGTCCTGTCTCTCCTCGTTCGAGCGCCTCTTCTTGGGATGCCAGGGGAGAGCCGTGAACACTTTACCGGGGAGCAGGAAAAGGGCCCGTTATCTGGAGCTAAGCAGGGGAAAACAGGGCTCCTCTTGAGTCTTGGCAGGACACTCGGGATCCCTCTCAAGGGGAATGTGTGGGGCGGGGAATGTCTTTGGTCACACAACAAGGGTGTGAAGGAGCCTTTCGAGGTCTAGGAGGGAAGGGGTGATTTACCCCGAGATGCCACCGCGGACAAGGGCCTCACTCCACCTGCAGGGGAGAAGTTTCTGTTTTTACTCTAGTGCCGGTGGAGTCCTCTCGAGTTACGACGGGACTGCAGAAACCCGCCCTTGTGGCCACAGGAGAGGACAGTCTCCGAGGGATTTGCGAGGCGCCTCTGGGGATTCATCCCCAGTCATTGCCAGATCCTCAGTCCTCGTCTTTTGCTGAACCTGGAGCCTGAGTTTGCCTCACCCAAGCTGACACAGGTCTTGGGTTTCCGCTGGAGCCCCCACAGGAGAGTCCGGCCTCGTCTCGCCTGGAGACTTGCACGGCCGCTATCTTCCCCAACTGCAGCAAAAGTGGCCGGGTCCCTGTCGAGTGGACACAGGGAACTGTGGCTTGCCCTCGAGGTAGTCCAGGGCTGTCACACGTGCCAGTGTGCCAGAGTCAAGCCTTGGCTTGACAGTCGAGGCAGTGCAGGGCATTTAGATTCATCTGGAGTGTACGAGGCATTTGGAGATCTGGGGAGTGTTGATCGGACACATGAGTCTGCTCCTGACTCTCCTGATGCGAGGCCACCTCTTGGGATGCGAGTGGAGCGCCGGAAAACCTTTCCCGATGGAGCAAGGAAAGGGCCCCTCATCTGGAGCTCAGCAGGAGAAAACCGGGCTCCTCTTGAGTCGAGGCGGGACCCCCGCGGTTCGTCTAGAGTGGGGACGGTTGGGGTGGGGTACTTCCTAGGTCACAACAAGGATATGAAGGAGCCTTTCGAGGTGCAAGAGGGAAGGGTTGATTTCCCTGGAGATGCTGCAGTGGACAAGGGACTCACCCTCCCTGCAGGGGAGAAGCTTCTGGTTTTTCTCGTTTTGCGGCAAGGTCCTCTCGAGTTACGATGGGGACCCCAGGGACCCGCTGCTGTGAGCTCAGGAGAGGCCAGTCTCCATGGGAGTTGCGAGGCACCTGTGGGGATTCCTCCCGAGACGTCGCCGGGTCCTCAGTCCTCGTCTGGTTCTGAGGCTGGAGTCTGTGCTTGCCTCGCCCATGCTGACATAGGTCTTGGGTTTCCCCTAGAGCCCCCATAGTGGAGTCAGGCCTCGTCTCATCTGGGGACGTGCACTTCCGCTTTCCTCCCCAACTGCAGCAACAGGGTCCAGGTCCCTGTCGAGGGGATACAGGGATCAGTGTCTTGACCTCGAGGTACCCCAGGGATATCACAGGTGCCAGTGTGCTGGAGTCGAGCCTCAGGGTGACAGTCGAGGAAGTTCAGGACAGTCAGATTCATCTGCATCGGACTAGGCATTTGGGGGTCTTGCAGAAATGTGACTGGATGTCTGAGGCTTCTCTGGACTCTCCTGGTGTGTGTCTCCTCTTGGGATGGAAGGGGGAGCCGGGAACCCTTTCTTGATGGAACAGGGAAATGGCCCCTCATCTGTAGCTGAGCATGGGAAAATGGAGCTCCTCTGAGTCGCAGTGGGACCCTCGGCAGTCCTCTCGAGAGGGACTTGTGGGGCGGGGAACTTCTTGGGTCACAGCAAGGGTGTGAAAGCATTTCGAGGTCCAAGTGGTAAAGGGTGATTTCCCCCAGGAAGCCGCAGTGGACAAGGGCCTCACTTCGCCTGCAAGGGTGAAGCTTCTGGTTTTTCTCGAGTTGCGGCAGAGTCCTCTCGAGTTACGACTGGGAACACAGGGATCCGCCCCTGTGACCCCAGGATAGCCCAGTCTCCTTACGAGGGGCGAGCCACATCTGGGGAATTTTCTCCAGTGTCGCCAATTCCTCAGTCCCCTTCTCGTGCTTAGGCTGCAGCCTGAGATTGCCCCACCCGTGCTGATATTAGTATTGGGCTTCCCCTGGAGCCCACAGAGGGGAGTCAGGACTCGTCTCCACTGGAGACCTGCATGGCCGCTTTCCTTCCCAAATGCAGTAACAGTGTCCTCCGGGTCCCTGTTGAGTGGATACAGGGATCTATGGCTTGCGCTCGAGGTAGCCTAGGACTGTCACAAATGCCAGTGTGCCGGAGTCGAGCCTCGGGGTTACAATTGAGGCAGTGCAGGGCAGTCAGGTTCATCTGAAGTGGACGAGACATTTGGGGGTCTTGGGGAATGGTGGTCCAACCTGGGAGACTCCTCCCGACTTTCCAGGTGCGAGCACCTCCGCTTGGGATGCCAGGAGAACACCGCGAAACCATTACCGACGGAGCAGGGAAATGGCCCCTCATCTGGAGCTCAGCAGCGGAAAACGGGACTCCTCTAGAGTCTTGGCGGACCCTTGGCGTTCCTCTTGATTGGGGACGGGTGGGTCGGGGAACTTCTTGGGTCACAGCAAGTGTGTGAAGGAGGCTTTCAAGGTCCACGAGGGTCGTGGTGAATTCCCCTGAGATGTTGTTGCAGACAAGTGCCACACCACACCTGCAGGAGAGAAGCTTCTGGTTTTTCTCCAGTTGTGGCTAGGTCCTCTCGAATTACGATGGGGACCCAAGGGACCCGACCCTGTATCCACAGTAGAGTCCATTCTCAGTGCGAGTTGCCAGGCACCTCTGGGGATTCCTCCCCAGTCATCTCCGGGTCCTCAGTCCTCGTCTGGTGCTGAGGTTGGAGCCTGAGGTTTCCTCGCTCATACTTTCATAGGTCTTGAGGTTACACTGAAGCCCCCACAGAGGAGTCAGGCCACTTCTCGCCTGGAGACTTGCACGGCCTCTTTCTTCCCCAACATCAGCGGCAGGGTCTGACTCCCCGTAAAGCGGACACAGGGAAGTGTGGCTTGCCATCGAGGTATTCCAGGGCTGTCTCACATGCCATTGTGTAGGGAGTCGAGCCTAGGGGTGACAGTTGAGACAGGGCAGGGCAGTCATGTTCATCTGGAGTGGACAAGGCAATTGTGGGTCTAGTGGAGTGATGGCCGGGCTCCTGAGATTCCTCCCTACTCTCCTGATGCTAGGCCACCTCTTGCAATGGGAGGGGAGCACCGGCAACCTTTCCCAATGGAGCAGGGAAAGGTCCCCTCATCTGGAGCTCAGCAGGGTAAAACGGGGCTCCTCTTGAGTGGCGGTGCGACCCTCCCGGTTCCTCTCAAGTGGGGACGGTTGTGCGTGGAACTTCCTAGGTCACAACAAGTTTAAGAAGGAGCCTTTCAAGGTCCAGGAGCGAAGGGGTGATTTACCCCGAGATGCTGCAGTGGACAAGGGACTCACCCTCCCTGAAGGGGAAAAGCTTCTGGTTTTTCTCGAGTTGCCGCGGGGAACTCTAGTTAAGACAGGGACCCGAAGGATTCCCCCCTTTGGCCTCAGGAGAGGCCAGTTTCGATGCCAGTTGCCAGGCACCTGTGGGGNGACTCTTCCTGACTTTCCTGGTGTGAGCACTTGTTCCTGGAATGTGAGGGGAACACTGCGAAATCTTTCCAGAAGGAGCAGGAAAAGGGCCCGTCATCTGGAGCTGAGCAGGGGAAAACGGGGCTCCTCTTGAGACTTGGCAGGACACTTGGTGTCCCTCTCGAGTGGGGATGGTTGGGGCAGGGAACTTCCAAGTTCACAACAAATTTACCAAAAAGCCTTTCGAGGTGCACTTGGAACGTGGTGAATTCCCCTGAGATGCCATTGCGGACAAGGTCCACACCATACCTGCTGGTGAGAATCATCCAGTTTTTCTCGAGTTGCGGCGGGGTCCTCTTGAGTTACGACGGGGACCCCAGGGACCCGCCACTGTACCCTCAGGAGAGACCATTCTCAGGGCCAGTTGCGAAGCACCTTTTGGGATTCCGCCCCAGTCATCGCCGAGTCCTTAGTCCTCGTCTGGTGCTGAGGTTAGAGCCTGAGATTTCCTCGCTCATGATTTCATAGGTCTTGAGGTTACTCTAGAGCCCCCACAGGGGAGTCAGGCCTCTTCTCGCCTGGAGACTGGCACGTCCTCTTTCTTCCCCAACGGCAGCGGCAGTGTCTGGCTCCCCGTAAAGGAGACACAGGGTTCTGTAGCTTACCATCGAGGTACTCCAGGGCTGTCTCACGTGCCAGTTTGTAGGGACTTGAGCCTCGGGGTGACAGTCGAGTCAGTGCAGGGCAGTCATGTTCATCTGGAGTGGACGATGCATTTGGGTGTCTTGGGTGGTGGTGGTCGGACACCTGAGTCTCCTCCCGAATCTCTGATGTGAGGCCACCTCTTGGGATGCGAGGGCAGCGCCGGAAAACCTTTCCCGATAGAGCAGGGAAACGGGCCCTCACCTGGAGCTCAGCAGGGGAAAACGGGGCTCCTCTTGAGGTGCAGTGGTCCCTCGTGGGTCCTCTTGAGTGGGCACAGATGGGGCGGGGAACTTCCTAGGTCACAACAGTGGTATGAAGGAGCCTTTCGAGGTCCAAGAGGGAAGGGGTGATTTCCCCTGAGATGCTGCAGTGGACAAGGGACTGACCCTCCCTGCAGGGGAGAAGCTTCTGGTTTTTCTCAAGTTGTGGCGGGGTTCTCTCGAGTTACGATGGGGACCCCAGGGACCTGCCACTGTGGCCTCAGGAGAGGCCAGTCTCCATGTGAGTTGCAAGGCACCTGTGGGGATTCCTCCCAAGACGTTGCCGGGTTCTCAGTCCTCCTCTGGTGCTGAGGCCGGAGCCTGTGCTTGCCTCGCCCATGCTGACATAGGTCTCAGGGTTCCCCTGGAGCCCCCATAGCTGAGTCAGGCCTCGTCTTGCCTGGGGACATGCACAGCCGCTTTCCTGTGCAACTGCAGCAACAGTGTCCGGGTCCCTGTCGAGCAGATACAGGGATCAGTGTTTTGATTTCGACGTACCCCAGGGCTATCACATGTGCCAGTTTGCCAGAGTCGAGCCTCAGGGTGACAGTCGATGCAGTGCAGGGCAGTCAGATTCATCTGGAGTGGACTAGGCATTTGGTGGTCTTGCATAATTGTGACACAAAGCATTAGGCTTTTCTGGACTAGCCTGTTGTGAGTGCCTCCTCTTGGGATGTGAGGGGAGAGCCGGGAACCCTTTCCCTATGGAGCAGGGAGAGTCCCTCATCGGGTGCTGATCATGGGAAAATAGAGCACCTTTTGAGAGGAGGTGGGACCCTGGCGGTTCTCTCGAGTGGGAACGTGTGGGTCGGGGAACTTCTTGGGTCACAGCAAGGGTGTGAAAGAGCATTTCGAGGTTCAACAAGAAATGGGGGATTTCCCCCGGGATGCCCCAGCGGACAAGGGCCTCACTCCGCCTGCAAGGGTGAAGATTCTGGTTTTTCTAGAGATGGGGCGGGTCCTCTCAAGTTATAACTGGGACCACAGGGATCTGCCCCTGTGGCCCCAGGATAGGCCAGTCTCCGTGCCAGGGGCGAGGCACATCTGGGGATTCCTCCCTAGTGGCGCCAAGTCCTCAGTCCCCTTCTGGTGCTGAAACTGCAGCCTGAGATTGCCTCGCCCCTGCTGACATTAGTATGGGCTTCCCCTGGAGCCCGCTGAGGGGAATCAGGCCTCGTCTCGACTGGAGACATGCACGACCCCTCTCCTTCCCAACTGCTATAACAGTGTCTGGGTCCCTGTCGAGCTTATACAGGAATCTACAGTTTGCACTCGAGGTAACCTCGGGCTGTCACACGTGCCAGTGTGCCGGAGTTGAGCCTCAGGATTACAGTCGAGGCAGTGCAGGGCAGTGAGTTTCATCAGGAGTCGACGAGATATTTGGGGGTCTTCGGAATGATGGACCGACTCCTGAGCCTTGTCCTGTCTCTCCTCGTTCGAGCGCCTCTTCTTGGGATGCCAGGGGAGAGCCGTGAACACTTTACCGGGGAGCAGGAAAAGGGCCCGTTATCTGGAGCTAAGCAGGGGAAAACAGGGCTCCTCTTGAGTCTTGGCAGGACACTCGGGATCCCTCTCAAGGGGAATGTGTGGGGCGGGGAATGTCTTTGGTCACACAACAAGGGTGTGAAGGAGCCTTTCGAGGTCTAGGAGGGAAGGGGTGATTTACCCCGAGATGCCACCGCGGACAAGGGCCTCACTCCACCTGCAGGGGAGAAGTTTCTGTTTTTACTCTAGTGCCGGTGGAGTCCTCTCGAGTTACGACGGGACTGCAGAAACCCGCCCTTGTGGCCACAGGAGAGGACAGTCTCCGAGGGATTTGCGAGGCGCCTCTGGGGATTCATCCCCAGTCATTGCCAGATCCTCAGTCCTCGTCTTTTGCTGAACCTGGAGCCTGAGTTTGCCTCACCCAAGCTGACACAGGTCTTGGGTTTCCGCTGGAGCCCCCACAGGAGAGTCCGGCCTCGTCTCGCCTGGAGACTTGCACGGCCGCTATCTTCCCCAACTGCAGCAAAAGTGGCCGGGTCCCTGTCGAGTGGACACAGGGAACTGTGGCTTGCCCTCGAGGTAGTCCAGGGCTGTCACACGTGCCAGTGTGCCAGAGTCAAGCCTTGGCTTGACAGTCGAGGCAGTGCAGGGCATTTAGATTCATCTGGAGTGTACGAGGCATTTGGAGATCTGGGGAGTGTTGATCGAACACATGAGTCTGCTCCTGACTCTCCTGATGCGAGGCCACCTCTTGGGATGCGAGTGGAGCGCCGGAAAACCTTTCCCGATGGAGCAAGGAAAGGGCCCCTCATCTGGAGCTCAGCAGGAGAAAACCGGGCTCCTCTTGAGTCGAGGCGGGACCCCCGCGGTTCGTCTAGAGTGGGGACGGTTGGGGTGGGGTACTTCCTAGGTCACAACAAGGATATGAAGGAGCCTTTCGAGGTGCAAGAGGGAAGGGTTGATTTCCCTGGAGATGCTGCAGTGGACAAGGGACTCACCCTCCCTGCAGGGGAGAAGCTTCTGGTTTTTCTCGTTTTGCGGCAAGGTCCTCTCGAGTTACGATGGGGACCCCAGGGACCCGCTGCTGTGAGCTCAGGAGAGGCCAGTCTCCATGGGAGTTGCGAGGCACCTGTGGGGATTCCTCCCGAGACGTCGCCGGGTCCTCAGTCCTCGTCTGGTTCTGAGGCTGGAGTCTGTGCTTGCCTCGCCCATGCTGACATAGGTCTTGGGTTTCCCCTAGAGCCCCCATAGTGGAGTCAGGCCTCGTCTCATCTGGGGACGTGCACTTCCGCTTTCCTCCCCAACTGCAGCAACAGGGTCCGGGTCCCTGTCGAGGGGATACAGGGATCAGTGTCTTGACCTCGAGGTACCCCAGGGATATCACAGGTGCCAGTGTGCTGGAGTCGAGCCTCAGGGTGACAGTCGAGGAAGTTCAGGACAGTCAGATTCATCTGCATCGGACTAGGCATTTGGGGGTCTTGCAGAAATGTGACTGGATGTCTGAGGCTTCTCTGGACTCTCCTGGTGTGTGTCTCCTCTTGGGATGGAAGGGGGAGCCGGGAACCCTTTCTTGATGGAACAGGGAAATGGCCCCTCATCTGTAGCTGAGCATGGGAAAATGGAGCTCCTCTGAGTCGCAGTGGGACCCTCGGCAGTCCTCTCGAGAGGGACTTGTGGGGCGGGGAACTTCTTGGGTCACAGCAAGGGTGTGAAAGCATTTCGAGGTCCAAGTGGTAAAGGGTGATTTCCCCCAGGAAGCCGCAGTGGACAAGGGCCTCACTTCGCCTGCAAGGGTGAAGCTTCTGGTTTTTCTCGAGTTGCGGCAGAGTCCTCTCGAGTTACGACTGGGAACACAGGGATCCGCCCCTGTGACCCCAGGATAGCCCAGTCTCCTTACGAGGGGCGAGCCACATCTGGGGAATTTTCTCCAGTGTCGCCAATTCCTCAGTCCCCTTCTCGTGCTTAGGCTGCAGCCTGAGATTGCCCCACCCGTGCTGATATTAGTATTGGGCTTCCCCTGGAGCCCACAGAGGGGAGTCAGGACTCGTCTCCACTGGAGACCTGCATGGCCGCTTTCCTTCCCAAATGCAGTAACAGTGTCCTCCGGGTCCCTGTTGAGTGGATACAGGGATCTATGGCTTGCGCTCGAGGTAGCCTAGGACTGTCACAAATGCCAGTGTGCCGGAGTCGAGCCTCGGGGTTACAATTGAGGCAGTGCAGGGCAGTCAGGTTCATCTGAAGTGGACGAGACATTTGGGGGTCTTGGGGAATGGTGGTCCAACCTGGGAGACTCCTCCCGACTTTCCAGGTGCGAGCACCTCCGCTTGGGATGCCAGGAGAACACCGCGAAACCATTACCGACGGAGCAGGGAAATGGCCCCTCATCTGGAGCTCAGCAGCGGAAAACGGGACTCCTCTAGAGTCTTGGCGGACCCTTGGCGTTCCTCTTGATTGGGGACGGGTGGGTCGGGGAACTTCTTGGGTCACAGCAAGTGTGTGAAGGAGGCTTTCAAGGTCCACGAGGGTCGTGGTGAATTCCCCTGAGATGTTGTTGCAGACAAGTGCCACACCACACCTGCAGGAGAGAAGCTTCTGGTTTTTCTCCAGTTGTGGCTAGGTCCTCTCGAATTACGATGGGGACCCAAGGGACCCGACCCTGTATCCACAGTAGAGTCCATTCTCAGTGCGAGTTGCCAGGCACCTCTGGGGATTCCTCCCCAGTCATCTCCGGGTCCTCAGTCCTCGTCTGGTGCTGAGGTTGGAGCCTGAGGTTTCCTCGCTCATACTTTCATAGGTCTTGAGGTTACACTGAAGCCCCCACAGAGGAGTCAGGCCACTTCTCGCCTGGAGACTTGCACGGCCTCTTTCTTCCCCAACATCAGCGGCAGGGTCTGACTCCCCGTAAAGCGGACACAGGGAAGTGTGGCTTGCCATCGAGGTATTCCAGGGCTGTCTCACATGCCATTGTGTAGGGAGTCGAGCCTAGGGGTGACAGTTGAGACAGGGCAGGGCAGTCATGTTCATCTGGAGTGGACAAGGCAATTGTGGGTCTAGTGGAGTGATGGCCGGGCTCCTGAGATTCCTCCCTACTCTCCTGATGCTAGGCCACCTCTTGCAATGGGAGGGGAGCACCGGCAACCTTTCCCAATGGAGCAGGGAAAGGGCCCCTCATCTGGAGCTCAGCAGGGTAAAACGGGGCTCCTCTTGAGTGGCGGTGCGACCCTCCCGGTTCCTCTCAAGTGGGGACGGTTGTGCGTGGAACTTCCTAGGTCACAACAAGTTTAAGAAGGAGCCTTTCAAGGTCCAGGAGCGAAGGGGTGATTTACCCCGAGATGCTGCAGTGGACAAGGGACTCACCCTCCCTGAAGGGGAAAAGCTTCTGGTTTTTCTCGAGTTGCCGCGGGGAACTCTAGTTAAGACAGGGACCCGAAGGATTCCCCCCTTTGGCCTCAGGAGAGGCCAGTTTCGATGCCAGTTGCCAGGCACCTGTGGGGAATCCTCCTGAGACGTCGCTGGGTCCTCAGTCCTCTTCTGTTGCTGAGGCTGGAGCCTGTGCTTGCCTCGCCCACGCTGACACTTGTATTAGGCTTCCCCTGGAGCCGCCAAAGGGGAGTCAGGCCTCGTCTCGACTGGAGACGTGCACGATTGCTATCCTTCCCAATACCAGTAACAGTGTCCGGGTCCCTGTCGAGCGGATACAGGGATCTATGGCTTGTGCTCTAGGTACCCTAGGGCTCTGACACGTGCCAGTGTGCCAGAGTCGAGCCTCAGGGTTACAGTCGAGGCAGTGCAGGGCAATCAGGTTCATCTGAAATGGACGAGGCATTGGGGGTCTTGGGGAATGGTGGCCCAACCTGTGAGACACCTATCAACTTTCCAGGTGCCAGCACCTCCTCTTGGGATGCGATGGGACCACTGTGAAACCTTTCTCGACTTAACAGGGAAAGGGCCCGTAATCTGGAGCTCAGCAGGGAAAACGGGTCTCCTCTTGAGTCTTGTCGGGACCCTTGGGGTTCCTCTCGAGTGGGGACGGTGGGGCGGGGAACTTCTTGGGTCACAGCAAGGGTGTGAAGGAGCCTTTCAAGGTCCACGAGTGACGGGGTGAATTCACCTGAGATTCCCTTGCAGACAAGGGCCACACCACGCCAGCATGGGAGAAACTTCCGGTTTTTCTCGAGTTATGGCCGTTCCTCTCAAGTTACGATGGGTATCCCAGACAACTGCCCCTGTATCCTCAGGAGAGGCCATTCTCAGTTCGAGTTGCGAGGCACCTGTAGGGATTCCTCCCCAGTGGCGCCAAGTCCTCAGTCCCCTTCTGGTCCTTAGGCTGCAGCCTGAGATTGCCTCGCCCCTGCTGACATTTGTATTGGGCTTCCCCTGGAGCCCGCTGAGGGGAGTCAGGCCTCGTCTCTTCTGGAGACGTGTACGGCAGCTTTCCTCCCCAACTGCAGCAACACTGTTCGGTTCCCTTCGAGTGGATACAGGGATCAGTGTCTTGATCATGAGGTACCCCAGGTCTATCACTCATGCCAGTGTGCTGGAGTAGAGCCTCAGGGTTACAGTCGAGCAAGTGCAGGGCAATCATGTTCATCTGAAATGGATGAGGCATTTGAGTGTCTTGGGGAATGGTGGCCCAAACTGGGAGATTCGTCCTGACATTGCAGGTGGGAGCACCTCCTCTTGGGATGTGAGGGGAACACCGCAAAAGCTTTCCCAATGGAGCAGGCTAAGGGCCCGTCATCTGGAACTCAGCAGGGGAAAACGGGGCTCCTCTTGAGTCTTGACGGGACCCGCGGGGTTCCTCTTGAGTGGGGACGTGTGGGGCGGGGAACTTCTTGGGTCACAGCAAGGGTGTGAAGGAGCCTTTCGAGGTCCATGAGGGACGGGGTGAATTTTCCTGAGATGCCGTTGTGGACAAGGGCCACACCACGCCTGCAGGGGAGAACCTTCTGGTTTTTTTCAAGTTGCGGCGGGGTCCTTTCGAGTTCCGACGGGGACCCCAGGGAACCGCCCCTGTATCCTCAGGAGTGGCCATTCTCAGTGCGAGCTGCAAGGTGCCTCTGGGGATTCCTCCCCAGTAATCGCCGGGACCGCAGTCCTCGTCTGGTGCTAAGGGCGGAGCCTGAGTTTTCCTCACTCATGCTTTCATATGTCTTGAGGTAACTCTGGAGACCCCACAGGGGAGTCAGGCCTCTTCTTGCCTGGAGACTTGCACGGCCTCTTTCTTCCAAAAGGCAGCAGCACAGTCTGGCTCCCCATAAAGCGGACACAGGGATCTGTGGCTTGCCATCGAGGTACTCCACAGCTGTCTCACGTGTCAGTGTGTTGGGAGTTGAGCCTCGGGGTGACAGTAGAGACAGTGCAGGGCAGTTATGTTCATCTGGATTGGACGAGGCATTTGGGGATCTTGGGGAGTGGTGGTCAGACACCTGAGGCTCCTCCCGACTCTCCTGATGTGAGGCCACCTCTTGGGATGCGAGGGGAGCCCCAGAAATCCTTTCCCGATGGAGCAGGGAAATTGCACTTCTTCTGAAGCTCAGCAGGGGAAAACAGGGCTCGTCTTGAGTTGCAGCGTGACCCTCGATCGGGGTTCCTCTCGAGTGGGTACGGTTTTTGAGGGGAACTTCCTAGTTCACAACAGGGTATGAAGGAGTCTTTCGAGGTCCAAGAGGGAAGGGGTGATTTCCCCTGAGATGCTGCAGTGGACAAGGGACTCACCATCCCTGCAGGGGTGAAGCTTCTGATTTTTCTCGAGTTGCGGCGGAGTTCCCTCAAGTTATGACGGGGAACCCAGGGACCCGCCGCTGTGGTCTCATGAGAGGGCAGACTCCATGGGAGTTGCGAGGCACCTGTGTGGATTCCTCCTGAGACATCGCCAGATCTTCAGTCCTCGTCTGGCGCTGAGGCCGGAGCCTTTGCTTGCCTCGCCCATGCTGACATAGGCCTTGGGGTTCCTCTGGAGCCCCCATAGGAGAGTCAGTCCTTGTCTCGCCTGGGACCGTGCACAACTGCTTTCCTCCCCAACTGCAGTAACAGTGTCTGAGTCTCTGTCGAGCGGAACAAGGGATCAGTGGCTTGACCTCGAGGTACCCCAGGGATATCAAACGTGCCAGTGTGCTTGAGTCAATCCTTGCGGTGACAGTCGAGGCAGTGCAGGACAGTCAGATTCATCTGGAGTGGACTAGGCATTTGGGGGTTTTGCGAAAATGTGACCCGATGCCTGAGGCTTCTCTGGACTCGCCTGTTGTCAGTGTCTCCTCTTGGATTGCGAGGGGGGAGCTGGGAAACCTTTCCCGATGGAGCAAGGAAAGGGCCCCTCATCTGGAGCTGAGCATGGGAAAATGGAGCTCCTCTTGAGTCGTGGCGGGACACTCGGCAGTCCTCTGGAGTGGGGGAGTGTGGGGCGGGGTACTTCTTGGGTCACAGCAAGGCTGTGAAATAGCATTTGAAGATCCAAGAGGGAAGGGGTGATTTCCCGCGGGATGCCGCAGTGTACATATCCTCACTCCGCCTGCAAAGGTGAAGCTTCTGGTTGTTCTCTAGTTGTGGCGGGGTCCCCTAGAGTTACATCGGGGATCACAGGAATACGCCCCTGTGGCCCCAGGATAGGCCAGTCTCCGTGCCCGGGGCGAGACTCATCTGGGGATTCCTCCTCAGTGGTGCCAAGTCCTCAGTCCCCTTCTGGTGCTGAGGCTGGAGCCTGAGATTGCCTCGCCTGTGCTGACATTTGTATTGGGCTTCCCCTGGAGCCCGCAGAGGGGAGTCAGATCTCGTCTCGACTGAAGACGTGCACAGCCTCTTTCCTTCCCAACTGCAGTAACAGTGTCCAGGTCCCTGTCGAGCGGATACAGTGGTCGATGGCTTGTGCACGAGGTACCCTAGGGCTGTCACACGTACCAGTGTGCTGGAGTCGAGCCTCGGTGTTACAGTTGAGGCTGTGCAGGGCAGACAGGTTCATCTGCACTGGACGAGGCATTTGGGGGTCTTGGGGAATGGTAGCCCAACCTGTGAGACTCCTCCTGACTTTCCAGGTGCGAGCAACTCCTCTTGATATGCGAGGGGAACACCGTGACACCTTTACCGATGGCGCAGGGCAAGGGCCCTTCATCTGGAGCTCAGCAGGGGAAAACAGGAATCCTCTTGACTTTTGCTGGGACCCTTGGAGTACCATTCGAGTGCGGCCAGGTTGGGCGGAGAACTTCTTGAGTCACAGCAAGGGTGTGAAGGAGCCTTTCAAGGTCCATGCAGACGGGGTGAATTCCCTTGAGATGCCATTGGGAACAAGTGCCACACCCTGCCTGCAGGGTAGAAACTTCCGATTTTTCATGAGTTCCGGCGGAGTCCTCTCGAGTTTCGACGGGGACACCAGGGACCCAGCCCTGTATCCTCAGGAGAGGCCATTCTCAGTGCGAGTTGCAAGGCACCTCTGGGGATTCCTCCGCAGTCATCGCCGGGTCATCAGTCCTCGTCCGGTGCTGAGTAGGAACATGAGGTTTCCTTACTCATGCTTTCATAGGTCTTGAGGTTACTCTGGAGCCCCACAGGGGAGTCAGGCCTCTTCTCGCCTGGAGACTTGCATGGTCTCTTACTTCCCCAACTGCATCGGTAGTGTCCGGCTACCCGTAAAGCGGACAGAGGGATCTGTGGCTTGCCATCACGGTACTCCAGGGCTGTCTCACGTGCCAGTGTGTTGGGAGTGGAGCCTTGGGGTGACAGTCAAGACAGTGCAGGGCAGTCATGGTCATCTGGAGTGGACGAGGCATTTTCAGGTCTTGAGGAGTGGTGGTCGGACACCTAAGGCTCCTCCTGACTCTCCTGATGCGAGGCCACCTCTTGGGATGGGAGGGAAGCACCGGAAAACCTTTCCCGAAGAGCGGGGAAATGGCCCCTCATCTGGAGCTCAACAGGGGAAAACGGGGCTCCGCTGGAGTCGTGGCGGGACCCTCGGGTTTCCTCTCGAGTGGGGACAGTTGTGCTGGGAACTTACTAGGTCACAACAAGGGTATGAAGGAGACTTTCGAGGTCCAAGAGGGAAGGGGTGATTTCCCCCGAGAAGCTGCAGCAGACAAGGGACTCACCCTCCCTGCAGGGGAGAAGCTTCTGGTTTTTCTTTAGTTGCGGCAGGGTCCTCTTGAGTTTCGGCGTGGACCACAGGGATCCGCCCCTGTGGCCCCAGGATAGGCCATTCTTCATGCGGGGGTGAGGCATAACTGGGGAATTCTTCCCAGTGGAGCCAAGTCCTCAGGCCACTTCTGGTGCTGAGGCTGCAGCCTGACATTGCCTCGCCGGTGCTGATATTTGTATTGGGCTTCCCCTGGAGCCCGCAGAAGGGAGTCAGGCCTCGTCTCGACTGGAGACGTGCACAGCCGCTTTCCTTCCCAACTGCAGTAACATTGTCCGGGTCCCTGTCGAGCGGATTCAGAGATCTATGTCTTGTGCTCGAAATACCCTAGGGCTATCACACTTGCCAGTGTGCCAGAGTCGAGCCTCGGGGTAACAGTCGAGGCAGTGCAGGGCATTCAGGTTCATCTGAAGTGGACGAGGCATTTGGGGGTCTTGGGGAATGGTGGCCCAACCTGTGAGACTCCTCCCGACTTTCCAGGTGGGAGCACCTCCTCTTGGGATGCGAGGGGAACACCGGGAAACCTTTCCTGATGGAGCAAGGAACAGGCCCCTCATCTGGAACTCAGCATGGGAAAACGGGGCTCCTCATGAGTCTTAGTGGGACCTTTAGGGTTCTTCTCGAGGGGGGATGGGTGAGGAGGGGAACTTCTAGGGTCACAGCAAGGGTGTGAAAAAGCCTATGGAGTTCCACGAAGGACGGGGAGAATTCCCCTGAGATGCCGTTGCAGACAAGGGCCACACCACGCCTGCAGGGAAAAAGCTTCAGGTATTTTTCGAGTTGGGGCGGGGTCCTCTCGAGTTACGACGGGGATCCCAGGGACCCAATCCTATATCCTCAGGAGAGGCCATTTTCAGGGCGAATTACGAAGCGCCTCTGGGGATTCCTCCCCAGTCATCACCGGGTCCTCAGTCCTCTTCTGGTGCTGAGGTCGGAGCATGAGATTTCCTCGCTCATGCTTTTATAGGGCTTGAGGTAACTTTGGATCCCCGACATGGGAGTCATTCCTCTTCTCGCCTGGAGACTTGCATGGCCTCTTTCTTCCCCAACTGCAGGGACAGTGTCCGGCTCCCCGAAAAGCGAACAAAGGAATCTGTGCCTTGCCATCGAGGTAGTCCAGGACTGTTTCATGTGCCAGTGAGTTGTGAGTCGAGCCTCAGGGTGCAGGGCATTCATATTCATCTGGAGTGGACGATGCATTTGGGGATCTTGGGGAGTGGTGGTCGGACACCTGCTGCTCCTCCCAACTCTCCTGATGTGAGGCCACCTCTTGGGAATTGAGGGGAGCACCCAAAAACCTTTCCCGATGGAGCAGGGAAAGGGCCCCTCATATAGATCTCAGCAGGGGAAAACTGGGCTCCTCTTGAGTCGCGGCGGGACCCTCGGGGTTCCTCTCGTGTAGGGACGGTTGGGGCGGGGGACTTACTAGTTCACAACAGGGGTATGAAGGAGCCTTTCGAGGTCCAAGAGGGAAGGGGTGATTTCCCCCGAGATGCTGCAGTGGACACGGGCTCACCCTCCCTGCAGGGGAGAAGCTTCTGGTTTTACTCGAGTTGCGGCAGGGTCCACTCGAGGTAGACGGGCCGCCAGGGACCTGCCTCTGAGGCCTCAGGAGAGGCCAGTCTCCATGCGAGTTGCGAGGCACCTGTGGGGACTCCTCCCGANTCAGTCCTCGTCCGGTGCTGAGTAGGAACATGAGGTTTCCTTACTCATGCTTTCATAGGTCTTGAGGTTACTCTGGAGCCCCACAGGGGAGTCAGGCCTCTTCTCGCCTGGAGACTTGCATGGTCTCTTACTTCCCCAACTGCATCGGTAGTGTCCGGCTACCCGTAAAGCGGACAGAGGGATCTGTGGCTTGCCATCACGGTACTCCAGGGCTGTCTCACGTGCCAGTGTGTTGGGAGTGGAGCCTTGGGGTGACAGTCAAGACAGTGCAGGGCAGTCATGGTCATCTGGAGTGGACGAGGCATTTTCAGGTCTTGAGGAGTGGTGGTCGGACACCTAAGGCTCCTCCTGACTCTCCTGATGCGAGACCACCTCTTGGGATGGGAGGGAAGCACCGGAAAACCTTTCCCGAAGAGCGGGGAAATGGCCCCTCATCTGGAGCTCAACAGGGGAAAACGGGGCTCCGCTGGAGTCGCGGCGGGACCCTCGGGTTTCCTCTCGAGTGGGGACAGTTGTGCTGGGAACTTACTAGGTCACAACAAGGGTATGAAGGAGACTTTCGAGGTCCAAGAGGGAAGGGGTGATTTCCCCCGAGAAGCTGCAGCAGACAAGGGACTCACCCTCCCTGCAGGGGAGAAGCTTCTGGTTTTTCTTTAGTTGCGGCAGGGTCCTCTTGAGTTTCGGCGTGGACCACAGGGATCCGCCCCTGTGGCCCCAGGATAGGCCATTCTTCATGCGGGGGTGAGGCATAACTGGGGAATTCTTCCCAGTGGAGCCAAGTCCTCAGGCCACTTCTGGTGCTGAGGCTGCAGCCTGACATTGCCTCGCCGGTGCTGATATTTGTATTGGGCTTCCCCTGGAGCCCGCAGAAGGGAGTCAGGCCTCGTCTCGACTGGAGACGTGCACAGCCGCTTTCCTTCCCAACTGCAGTAACATTGTCCGGGTCCCTGTCGAGCGGATTCAGAGATCTATGTCTTGTGCTCGAAATACCCTAGGGCTATCACACTTGCCAGTGTGCCAGAGTCGAGCCTCGGGGTAACAGTCGAGGCAGTGCAGGGCATTCAGGTTCATCTGAAGTGGACGAGGCATTTGGGGGTCTTGGGGAATGGTGGCCCAACCTGTGAGACTCCTCCCGACTTTCCAGGTGGGAGCACCTCCTCTTGGGATGCGAGGGGAACACCGGGAAACCTTTCCTGATGGAGCAAGGAACAGGCCCCTCATCTGGAACTCAGCATGGGAAAACGGGGCTCCTCATGAGTCTTAGTGGGACCTTTAGGGTTCTTCTCGAGGGGGGATGGGTGAGGAGGGGAACTTCTAGGGTCACAGCAAGGGTGTGAAAAAGCCTATGGAGTTCCACGAAGGACGGGGAGAATTCCCCTGAGATGCCGTTGCAGACAAGGGCCACACCACGCCTGCAGGGAAAAAGCTTCAGGTATTCTTCGAGTTGGGGCGGGGTCCTCTCGAGTTACGACGGGGATCCCAGGGACCCAATCCTATATCCTCAGGAGAGGCCATTTTCAGGGCGAATTACGAAGCGCCTCTGGGGATTCCTCCCCAGTCATCACCGGGTCCTCAGTCCTCTTCTGGTGCTGAGGTCGGAGCATGAGATTTCCTCGCTCATGCTTTTATAGGGCTTGAGGTAACTTTGGATCCCCGACATGGGAGTCATTCCTCTTCTCGCCTGGAGACTTGCATGGCCTCTTTCTTCCCCAACTGCAAGGACAGTGTCCGGCTCCCCGAAAAGCGAACAAAGGAATCTGTGCCTTGCCATCGAGGTAGTCCAGGACTGTTTCATGTGCCAGTGAGTTGTGAGTCGAGCCTCAGGGTGCAGGGCATTCATATTCATCTGGAGTGGACGATGCATTTGGGGATCTTGGGGAGTGGTGGTCGGACACCTGCTGCTCCTCCCAACTCTCCTGATGTGAGGCCACCTCTTGGGAATTGAGGGGAGCACCCAAAAACCTTTCCCGATGGAGCAGGGAAAGGGCCCCTCATATAGATCTCAGCAGGGGAAAACTGGGCTCCTCTTGAGTCGCGGCGGGACCCTCGGGGTTCCTCTCGTGTAGGGACGGTTGGGGCGGGGGACTTACTAGTTCACAACAGGGGTATGAAGGAGCCTTTCGAGGTCCAAGAGGGAAGGGGTGATTTCTCCCGAGATGCTGCAGTGGACACGGGCTCACCCTCCCTGCAGGGGAGAAGCTTCTGGTTTTACTCGAGTTGCGGCAGGGTCCACTCGAGGTAGACGGGCCGCCAGGGACCTGCCTCTGAGGCCTCAGGAGAGGCCAGTCTCCATGCGAGTTGCGAGGCACCTGTGGGGACTCCTCCCGAGACGTCACCAGGCCTCAGTCTTTGTCTGGTGTTGAGGCTGGAGAGTGTGCTTGCCTCGCCCATGCTGACATAGGTCTTGGAGTTCCCCAGCAGCCCCCATAAGGGAGTCAGGCTTCATCTCACCTGGAGGCATGCACAGCCGCTTTGCTCCCCAAAGGCAGCAACAGTCTCCCCGTCCCTGTTGAGTGGATACAGGGTTCAGTGGCTTGAGATCTTGGTACCCCAGGGCTATTCCAAGTGCCAGTGTGCCGGAGTTGAGCTTCAGGATGACATTTGAGGCAGTGCATGACATTCAGATTCATCTGGAGTGGACTAGGCATTTGGGGGTCTTGCTGAAATGTGACCTGACGCCTGAGAATTCTCTGGACTCGCCTGGTGTGAGTGCCTCCTCTTGAGATGTGAGGGGGGAGCCGGGAACCCTTTCCCGATGGAGCAGGGAAAGGGCCCCTCATATAGATCTCAGCAGGGGAAAACTGGGCTCCTCTTGAGTCGCGGCGGGACCCTCGGGGTTCCTCTCGTGTAGGGACGGTTGGGGCGGGGGACTTACTAGTTCACAACAGGGGTATGAAGGAGCCTTTCGAGGTCCAAGAGGGAAGGGGTGATTTCTCCCGAGATGCTGCAGTGGACACGGGCTCACCCTCCCTGCAGGGGAGAAGCTTCTGGTTTTACTCGAGTTGCGGCAGGGTCCACTCGAGGTAGACGGGCCGCCAGGGACCTGCCTCTGAGGCCTCAGGAGAGGCCAGTCTCCATGCGAGTTGCGAGGCACCTGTGGGGACTCCTCCCGAGACGTCACCAGGCCTCAGTCTTTGTCTGGTGTTGAGGCTGGAGAGTGTGCTTGCCTCGCCCATGCTGACATAGGTCTTGGAGTTCCCCAGCAGCCCCCATAAGGGAGTCAGGCTTCATCTCACCTGGAGGCATGCACAGCCGCTTTGCTCCCCAAAGGCAGCAACAGTCTCCCCGTCCCTGTTGAGTGGATACAGGGTTCAGTGGCTTGAGATCTTGGTACCCCAGGGCTATTCCAAGTGCCAGTGTGCCGGAGTTGAGCTTCAGGATGACATTTGAGGCAGTGCATGACATTCAGATTCATCTGGAGTGGACTAGGCATTTGGGGGTCTTGCTGAAATGTGACCTGACGCCTGAGAATTCTCTGGACTCGCCTGGTGTGAGTGCCTCCTCTTGAGATGTGAGGGGGGAGCCGGGAACCCTTTCCCAATGGAGCAGGGAAAGGGCCCCTCATCTGAAGCTGAGCATGGGAAAATGGAGCTCTTGTTGAGTCATGGTGGGACCCTCGGAGGTCCTCTTGAGTGAGGACGTGTGTGGCGGGGAACTTCTTGGGTCACAGCAAGGGTGTAAAAGAGCATTTTGAGTTCCAAGAGGGAACTGGTGATTACCCCCTGAATGCCGCAGTACACAAGGGCATCACACCACCTGCAAGGGTGAAGATTCTGGTGTTTCTCGAGTTGCGCCGGGGTCCTCTAGAGTTACGATGGGGACCACAGGGATCCGCCCCTGTGGCCCCACGATAGGCCAGTCTGCACGTTAGGGTCAAGTCCTCAGTCCCCTTCTGGTGCTGAGACTGCAGCCTGAGATTGCCTCACCCGTGCTGACATTTGTATTGGGCTTCCCCTGGAGCCCGCGGAGGGGAGTCAGGCCTCCTCTCCACTGGTGACATGCACCGCCGCTTTCCTTCCCAACTGCAGTAACAGTGTCCAGGTCTCTGTCGAGCAAATACAGGGATCTATGGCTTGCGATCGTGGTACGCTAGTGGTGTCACATGTTCCAGTGTCCTGGAGTCGAACTTCGGAATTACAGTCGAGGCAGTGCAGGGCAGTCAGAATCATTTGAAGTGGACGAGGCATTTGGGGGTCTTGGGGAATGGTGGCCCAACCTGTGAAAATCCTTCCGACTTTCCAGGTGGGAGCACCTCCTCTTGAAATGCGAGGGGAACACTGCGAAACCTTTCCCGAAGGATCAGGGAAAAGGACCCTCATCTGGAGCTCAGCAGGGGAAAATGGGGCTCCTCTTAAGTCTTGGTGTGACCCTTGGGGTTCCTCTCGAGTGGGGACGGGTCAGGTGAGCAACTTCTTGGGTAACAGCAAGGGTGTAAAGGAGCATTTCGAGGTCCACGAGGAACGGGGTGAATTCCGTGAGATGCCATTGTGGACAAGGGCCACACCACGCCTGCAGGGGAGAAGCTTCAGGTTTTTCCTCGAGTTGCCATAGGGTCATCCAGAATTAGGCCGGGTCCCCAGGGACCCGCCCCTGTATCCTCAGGAGAGGCCATTCTCAGTGCCAGTTGCGAGGCGCCTCTGGGGACTCCTCTGCAGTAATCGCCGGGTCCTCAGTCCTCGTCAGGTGCTGAGTCAGAACCTGAGATTTCCTCGCGCATGATTTCATAGGTCTTGAGGATATTCTGGAGCCCCCACAGGGGAGTCAGGCCTCTTCTCGCCTGGAGACTTGCACGGTCTCTTTCTTCCCGAACATCAGCGACACTGTCTGGCTACCCGTAAAGCGGACACAGGGATCTTCGGCTTGCCATCGAGGTACTCCAGGGCTGTCTCACGTGTCAGTGTGTTGGGAGTGGAGCCTCGGGGTGACAGTCAAGACAGTGCAGGGCAGTCATGGTCATCTGGAGTGGACTAGGCATCTGCAGGTCTTGAGGAGTGGTAGTCGGACACCTAAGGCTCCTCCCGACTCTCCTGATGTGAGGCCACCTCTTGGAATTCGAGGGAAGCACAGGAAAACCTTTCCAGAAGAGTGGGGAAATGGTCCCTCATCTGGAGCTCAGCAGGGGAAAACAGGGCTCCTGTTGAGTTCCAGCGGGACCCTCGGGGTTCCTCTCGTGTGGGGACGGTTGTGCTGGGAACTTACTAGGTCACCACAAGGGTATGAAGGAGACTTTCGAGGTCCAAGAGGGAAGGGATGATTTCCCCCAAGAAGCTGCAGCGGACAAGGGACTCGCCCTCCCTGCAGGGAGGAAGCTTCTTGTTTTTCGCGAGTTGCGACAGGGTCCTCTCAAGTTATGATGGGGACCCCGGGGACCCACCGCTGTAGCCTCAGGCAAGGCCAGTCTCCATGGGAGTTGCAAGGCACCTGGGGATTCCTCCCGAGACATCGTCGGGTCCTCAGTCCTCGTCTGGTGCTGAGGTCGGAGCCTGTGCTTGCCTCCACATGCTGACATAAGTCTTGAGGAGCCGCTGGAGCCTCCACAGGGAAGTCAGGCCTCGTCTCGCCTGGGGACATGCACAGCCGCTTTCCACCCCAACTACAGCAACAGTGTCCAGGTGTCTGTCGAGCGGATACAGGGATCAGTGTCTTGACCTCGAGGTACCCCTGGGCTATCACACGTGCCAGTGTGTCAGCAGTCGAGCCTAGGGGAGGCACTCGAGGCAATGCAGGGCACTCAGGTTCATCTGGAGTGCACGAGGCATTTGGGGTTCTTGGGGAAATGTGATCAGACACCTGAGGCTCCTCTGGACTCGCCTGGTGTGAGGGCCTCGTCTTGCGATTTGAGGGGAGAGCTGGGAACCCTTTCCCGATGGAGCAGGGAAAGGGCCCCTCACCTGGAGCTTAGCATGGGAAAATGAAGCTCCTTTTGAGTCGTGGCGGGACCCTCGGCAGTCCTCTCCAGTGGGGATTGGTGGGGCAGGGAACTTCTTCGGTCTCAGTAAGGGTGTGAAGGAGCGTTTCGAGGTCCAGGTTGGAACCGGTGATTTCCCCCAGGATGCTGCAGTGGACAAGGGCCTCACCCCGCCTGCAAGGGAGAAACTTCTGGTTTTCTCGAGTTGTGGGTGGGTCCTCTCGAGTTACGAAGGTGACCCCAGGGACCCGCCCCTGTGGCCTCAGGAGGGGTCAGTCTCAGTGCGAATTGCTACTGGGTATTTCTCCATAGTCGTCGCCGGGTCCCCAGGCCTCATCTGGTGCTGAGAACATAGCCTGAGCTTGCCTAGCCCATGCAGACCTTCTTCTTGGGGTTCCCCTGGAGCTCCCACTGCGGAGTCAGGCCTCGTCTCTTCTGGAGATGTGCACGGCCACTTTCCTCCCCATCTGCAGCAGAAGTGTCTAGCACCCCTTCAAGCAGACACAGGAATCTGTGGCTTGCCCTCGAGGTACCTGAGTTCTGTCACACGTGCCAGTGTGTCGGGAGTCAAATCTTGGGGTGACAGTCGAGGCAGTGCAGGGCAGTGAGGTTCATCAGGAATGGACAAGGCATTTGGGGGTCTTGGGAATGATGGACCGACCACTGAGGCTTGTCATTTCTCTCCTCGTTCGAGGGCCTTTTCTTGGTATGCCAGGGGAGAGACGTGAACACTTTCCCAACGGAGCAGGGAAAGGTCCCATCATCTAGAGCTCAGCCAGGGTAAACGGGGCTACTCTTGAGTCTTGACGGGACGCTCGGGGTTGCTCTCGAATGGGGACTGGTGGGGCAGGGAACTTCTTTGGTCCCAATAAGGGTGTGAAGGGACTTTCGATGTCTGGGAGGGAAGGGGTGATTTCTCCTGAGATGACCCCGTGGACAAGGGCCTCACTCCACCTGCAGGGGAGAAGTTTCTGGTTTTTCTCGAGTGCCAGTGGGGTCCTCTCGACTTGCGACGTGACCCCAGAAACACGCCCCTGGTGCCACAGGCGAGGACAGTCTCCGAATATTTGTGAGGCGCCTCTGGGGATTCCTCCCCAGTCGTCGACGGGTCCTCAGTCCTGGTCTGGTGCTGAAGCTGGAGATTAAACTTGCTTTGCCCATGCTGACATACGTCTTGTGTTACGCTGGAGCTCCCACAGGGGAGTCAGGCCTCGTCTCAACTGGAGACTTCCTTGGTCACAACAAGGGTATGAAGGAGCCTTTTGAGGTCCAAAAGAGAAGGGGTGATTTCCCCCAAGATGCTGAAGCAGACAGACAAGGGACTCACCCTCCCTGCCGTGGAGAAGCTTCTGGTTTTTCTCGAATGCAGCAGGGTCCTCTCGAGTTAGGACGGGGACCCCAGGGACCCATCGCTCTGGTCTCAGGGGAGGCCAGTCTCCATGTGAGTTGCGACGCACCTCTGCGGATTCCTCTCCATACGTTGTGGGGTTTTTAGTTCTCGCCTGATGTGGAGGCTGGAGCCTGTGCTTACCTTGCCCATGCTGACATAGGTCTTGGGGTTCCCCTGGAGCCCCCACAGGGGAGTCAGGCCTCGACTCGTCAGGAGACATGCACAGCCGCTTTCCTCCCCAACTGCACCAACAGTATCCAGGTCCCTGTCGAGCAGATACAGGGATCATTGGCTTGCCCTCGAGGTACCCCAGGGCTATCACACGTGCAAGTGTGTCGGAGTCGAGACTCGGGGTGACAGTCGAGGCAGTGCAGGACAGTCTGGTTCATCTGGAGTGGACCAGGAATTTGGGTGTCTTGGGGAAATGTGACCCGACACCTGAGGCTCCTCTGGACTCGCCTGGTGTGAGGGCCTCGTCTTGGGATGCGATGGGAGAGCCGGGAACCCTTTCCCGATGGAGCAGGGAAAGCCCCCTCATCTGAAGCTGAGCATGGGACAATGGAGGTCCTCTTGAGCCACAGTGGGACTCTCGGGGTCCTCTCGAGTGGGAACAGGTGGGGCGGGGAACTTCTTGGGTCACAGCAAGGGTGTGTAGGAGCATTTCGAGGTCCAAGAGGGAACGGGTGATTTCCCCTGGGAAGCCACAGCAGACAAGGGCCTCACTCCGCCTGCAAGGGAGATGCTTCTGGTTATTCTTGAGTTCTGGTGGGGTCCACTCGAGTTATGACGGGGACCACAGGGATCCACCCCTGTGTCGCCAGGATAGGCCGGTCTCCGTGCCAGGGGCGAGGCACATCTGGGGATTCCTCCCCAGTTGTGCCAAGTCCTCAGTCCCCTTCTGGTGCTGAGTCTGGAGACTGAGATTGCCTCACCCGTGTTGACATTTCTCTTGGGCTTCCCCGGGAGCCCGCACAGTGGAGTCAGGCCTCGTCTCGCCTGGAGACGTGTACGGCCTCTTTCTTCCCCAACTTTAGCGGCAGTGTGTGGCTCCCCGTCAAGCAGACACAGGGATGTGTGGCTTTCCCTCGAGGTACCCCAGGTCTGTCTCACTTGCCAGTGTGTCGGGAGTCATACCTCGGGATGACAGTTGAGACAGTGCAGGGCAGTCAGGTTCATCTGGAGTGGACGAAGCATTTGGCGGTCTTGGGGAATAGTGGCCCAAACTTTGAGACTCCTCCTGACTCTCCAGGTGTGAGCACCTCCTCTTGACATGCGAGGGGAACATCGCGAAATCTTTCCCAATGGAACAGGGAAACGCCCCTTCATCTGGAGCTCAGCAGGGGAAAACGGGGCTCCTCTTGAGTCTTGGCGGGACCCTCAGGGTTCCTCTCGAGTGGGGACGGGTGGGGCGGGGAACTTCTTTGGTCACAACAACGGTGTGAAGGAGCCTTTCGAGGTTTAGGAGGGAAGGGGCGATTTCCCCAGAGATGCCCCCGCCTCAAGGGCCTCACTCCACCTGCATGAGGTAAGTTTCTGGTTTTTTTCGAGTGCTGGTGAGGTCCTCTCGAGTTACAACAGGTCCCCAGAAACCCACCCTTGTGGCCACAGGATAGGACAGTCTCCGAGCGATTTGTAATTTACCTCTGAGGATTCATCCCTAGTCATCGCTGGGTCCTCCAGAAGCGGGAGGAAGGGCGGGTGAGGGAGTACCACCCTGATGGGTGGGAGGAAGTGCAGGCTAGTGCATACCACCCTGAGGGGTGGGTGGCCGGCTGGGCGAGGGAGTGAAAGCCTGAGGAGCAGGTGGCAGGGAGGGTGAGGGAGTGCAACCCTAAGGGGCTGGTGGCCAGCAGGGCAAGTGAGTGCCACCCAGAGGGGCTGATCTAGGCCGGGTGATGGAGTGCCACCCTCAGGGTCGGGTGGCCGGCCGAGCGAGTGAGTTCCACCCGCAATGGCGGGTGGCCGGACAGCCAAGGGAGTGCCACCCTCAGGGGCTGGTGGCCAGCTGGGCNGTGCCACCTTCAGGAGCGGGTGGCCAGCCGGGCGTGGGAGTGCCAACATTGGGGCAGGTGGCCGGTCAGCAAGGGAGTGCCACCATCATCAGAGTGTGGCCTGCCGGGCATGGGAGTGCCACACTCAGGGGCGGGTGGTTGCCCAGGTGAGGGAATGCCACCCTCAGGGGTGGCTGGCTGGCCGGGTGAGGAAGTGGAGGCCAGGCGGGCGAGGTAGTGACACCCTGAGGGGCGGGTGGAAGGGCGGGCGAGGGAGTGCCACCTTCAGGGTCAGGTGGCCAGCCAGGCGAGGAAGTGCCACCCTCAGGGCCGAATGGTCTGCTGGGCATGGGTAGTGACAACCTCAGGGGCACGTGGCTGGGCAGGCTGGGTGTGCCACCCACCTGGGGAGGTGGCCAGCCAGGCGAGTGAGTTCCACCCTCATGGGAAGGTGGCTGGCTGGGCTAGGGAGTGCCACCCTCAGGGGCGAGTTGCTGGGCGGGTGAGTGAGNGCATGGGTAGTGACAACCTCAGGGGCACGTGGCTGGGCAGGCTGGGTGTGCCACCCACCTGGGGAGGTGGCCAGCCAGGCGAGTGAGTTCCACCCTCATGGGAAGGTGGCTGGCTGGGCTAGGGAGTGCCACCCTCAGGGGCGAGTTGCTGGGCGGGTGAGTGAGTGACACCCTGAGGGGCAGGTGACCAGGCAGGCGAGGGTGTTACACTCAGGGGTACGAGGCTGGGCAGGCGAGTGAGTGGCACCCTGAGGGGCTGAGGGGCAGGTGACCGGGCAGGTGAGGGAATGACACCGTGAGGGGTGGATGGCCATATGGGTGAGGAAGTGACAACTTGTGGGGCGGGTGGCTGGCTGGGTGAGTAGTGACAAACTGTGGGGCAGGTGACTGGTGGGGCGAGGGAGTGCCAGCCCCATGGGCGGGTAGCTGGCTGGGCGAGGGAGTGCCAACCTCAGGGCCAGGTGTCTGGCAGGGCGAGGGTGTGCCACCCTCAGGGTTAGGTGGCCGGCCGGGCCAGGTAGTGCCACTACGAAGGACGGGTGCCTGGCCAGGCGAGGGACTGTCACCCTGAAGCCCAGGTGGCTGGCAAGGCAAGGGAGTGCCACCCTGAAAGGCTGGTGGCTTGGCGGGCGAGGAGTTGCCCTGAGTTGCCTTTGACTGGTCAAGTGAAGGAGTGCCACGCTGACGGGCAGGTGGCTGCTCAAGTGAAGGAATGCCACCCTGAAGTGCGGGTGGCCTCCCGGGCAAGGGAGTGCCACCGTGGGGGGGGGTGGCCTGCTGGGCGAGGGAGTGCCACACTGAGTCCCGTGTGAACAGGCGGGTGAGCGATTGCCACACTGAGGGGTGGGTGCCCATGCTCGCAAGTGAGTGCCAACCTGAGGGGTGGGTGGCCAGGCGGGCAAGGGAGTGCAACCATGAGGGGTGGATGGCCGGCAGGGCGAGGGAGTGCCACCCTGAGGGGCGAGTGGGCGGGTGGGAGAGGGAATGCCACACAGATGGGTGGGTGGCTGGGCGGGTGAGGGAG